>SZWC01015755.1:0-30196 GCA_023375785.1 Penium margaritaceum | reverse complement strand
AAAAGGCTCCTCACCGCTGAAGTCAAAGTGGGAGCCGTCGGCGCCGGTGAAATGTGGGTCGCCCTTGTCACCTCCGCCGCAGATCTTTCCCACGGTGATGTTGAACGCGGGCTCTGGGTGCGCGCCCTGCTGCTCGGCGAGCTCCTGCCACTGCGTGCTGTAATACTTGCCCTTGGTGGGGTCGCACACCCAGTCGATAACGCACTTGCAAATGCCGCCCTCTCCGTCTTCGCAGCTGTCCTCGTACTGCCAGTAGCCAGCCTTCTTGTCCGCCGCGGCGTTCTTGTTGTAGTCAATGCAGATGTCCTCGCAACCCTTGTAGGGGTTCGCGAGTTTGTCAGTGATGAAGGAGTAGTAGTAGTCGATGTTGCCCGGGTTGAGGTCCGCCTGCTTCAGCACGATGCCGGAGGGGGAGTCGATGTCGGCTGCCTCGGCGGCGTTGGAGGGGTCCACAAATTTGCCCTTGTAGTTGCCCTCGCAGTCGAAAACGGGGCAATCCAGCGGGTCTTCGGCCCTGCTAACCACGGCCAAACTGAGAACAAGGAGGGAGAGCAACAATTTGCTCTTCATCGTGACCTGTCGTGAAATTACCTATGTCAAGGCTACCTGTGCGGCGGTCTGCGGGGGATCTCACTGGATATGGTAGAGAGCAGACGACAGCACTAGTGACTGAAGTTCACACCTGATGAAGTGTCGGGGCTGTTCTTGTTGCTACCGTACTGTGATCTTTCGGAGCTCTGTACTGGATGTCCTTCACGACGTGACGACGGCTTAAATCCGTGGGCGTTTACACAAGTCCTAAAGCATCCGATGCGTTACGCGAGCACCTGAAGGCCGATCGGCCGTCCGATTGGGCTCGATTGTACAACGTGGCACCAACCAACTGTGTCGGTCTGAAACGCCGCAGGGTAGGGATCGTTGACGACGGCGACTTCAGATGTTGCCAGGCGGGCATAAGTAGGCACGGGAGGTGTGACCAGGCTGGCGCTGCAAGGCAATGTTGCACCAAAAAACGGTTGTCGCTTTCGCAGTTTAACATGCGCCGTGGGCTTCGACGGATCACGTGCGCAGCTCCAAAACACCTGACCGAACCGAGTTGGACAGAGGCAGTCGGAGAACAGTCCAGCCAGAAGTGGCAGGCGGTCGTGTGGTCGCGAGCAATGCTGGGAGGCTGCCATGGAAAGCGGACAAACTTGTTGAACAACAGAATGAACGCCATGTGTTAAAGGGTGCTGAGTCCGGACTGTTCCGAGAATCCAGTTGATCGTTCGATCTATGGTCGCCAGCGCTCCGAGCGGAACGGAATCCGATAACGAAGACTTTTCTTGCCACCGAAGCGACGGAGGAGATGTAACCTCATCATATGACGTTACACCCCCTCATGACGCCAACATATGATTCACGCCGTTGAATCGGGATGTTGGCGTTATGAAATACAGAACTGTGCTTTTTGACTTCTTTTTTATGCCGAGAGCATTGCGGGCAGTCGATCCTGTTATCTCAGTGAATAACCGCTGCCTCGATGTGTCCATGCATTGTCCGAAAGATTTCCTGCCCTGCTTCGTGAGTCGCATTTGCTCG
Organism: Penium margaritaceum; assembly: GCA_023375785.1. NCBI lineage: Eukaryota > Viridiplantae > Streptophyta > Zygnematophyceae > Desmidiales > Peniaceae > Penium > Penium margaritaceum. The sequence goes on along the minus strand of SZWC01015755.1, from coordinate 28,615 downwards.
TTTCCAGCAGAAGTCGGAGTTCAGGTTAAGAAGGGCAGAAGTAGTTCGCGTGGAGATGAAGCCTACAGAAACTGCAACGCACCATGGGCACCGTTTCCTCTATGCGGCGCAACCGTTACCGACATGACTGGTCGGAATTGCCGCCGTTGCATGCGCGCAGACCGTGTACAGCAACGCGAAGTGGCCCCAAAACCCCGGGAAAAGGACTCTGTCTGCAACTGAGAGAGAGATTGCTCGAAAGAATGGTCGGACGACTCTACAGATGTCACACGTCAGCAGTCTGAAGGTGACCGCCAAACCATCTAGAACAGAAACGCGGTCTAGATACCCATTTTGGTCAATCAGAGAACGAGTCCCTTTCATTCAGTCGTCTTTTCACCTGCCCTTCCGTACCCTCCACCTTTGGTCAGCGGAAAACGACACCATGAACAGCCGCCCCCAGTTCGTCCTCAGCGTTCTTAACTCAGGAAACAGGAAATTACTGTGCCGCACCACCTCTTCCTAACGCGCGCCGAATTCCGGAAACGGGAAACGGATACTTTTCGGGGTAAACTTGTGCAAGGCGATGACCTGACCAGTCGCTACGACAATTTGCGACGATGAGGACAGGTGCAAAAAGGCGAGCGACTGTTCCGGATAACATACCAAAGAGCAAATGTAACACAGTGGGTGAAACGGGGTACGAGTCTCTGTGGGTGATTGAACCCTCGAGACCCGATTGCTTATCCCAATCGTTTAAGTTGGTCGTGGAGATTAACTTCACCGTAAAGTGTTGTCTCTCACGATTGACTCCTCTCACAAGTATGACCGGACCAAGGTCGGGGCGCGGAGTCCATTCTCGTCATAAGGCAACCCAAGAGGAAGAATGGAGGATATTATCTTATCCGTCCATTGTCGGTGGGTTGACGCAATTCGACTAGATACATTTCTCTCGTCGAGTCAACCCGTTAAACAATACTATGTTGTCCACGTGGAAACCCCGAGTTTCCGGCGTCATTAGGGATGGGGAGGTGGTGGCAAAACATCTTCGTGCGTGCGAGGGTATTCTGCAACCATTTAGCGCCCCTCGTCCAATGGCGTGGCCAACACGTTTAAAAAAACGTGTTTGCCACGCCACCGAGTGGAGGTGGCACTCGGCAGGGTGGTCCTATCGGAACGCCCGCCTGTGGCCCCTCGCGAGCCCCCTCGCCATGGTGAGGGACCTCGTGAGGGGCCCCTCGATGGGGTGGGGGTCCTTGCGATGTCGCATTGGGTCATGCCCAATGCGACTACGCAGGCCCTACGCAGCCCATCGCGAATATTCGCGATGGGCTCGCGTTCGTCGCTCGAGGTTGCGAGACCTCGAGCGGCGGCCGGATAGTGCGAGGCGCTATCCGGTCGCCCTCCTGAGAATCGGAAGCTTCTTTGAAGCTTCCAGTTTGCAGGGCTGGTCGGCGAGGAATTCTCCTCGCCGTCCAGATCCCGATTTTTCGGACAAATGACGCGATAGCCCTTTTTCGATACATGGCGCCGGTCCCGGCAACATAACAAAGTGGCATTTTTTTGCCACGTTTGTTACATTCCTCCCCCTCTACTGTGAACCGTCCTCGGTTCAAGGGGGTCTAGAATGGTTGTTGGTGGAAGGAGACGTGCTTTGTTGGTCAACAATACATTCATAGGTGCATCCATTGGATCATGCGCCATTGCACAGGGAGAGAGAACTCAAAAGAGTGAGATTGGTATCCTTCACGAGCACAAGATCGTACATAGATCAGCCAAGTTCACATGAAAAGTTTTCATTGGTAACGCTTCCTCCCCCTCTTGCGAGGAGCGTCCTCGCGACCATCAGCCTGGGCGTCCCCATGCGTCCGAGATCGCTGTCGTTGTGCTCTTGTGTGTACTCTGACAGGTGAAGGTTCCCTGTGCGGGGCTTGTGCCAGGGTGGTACCCCCGGGGGCACAAGTGCGAAAGCGAGCAGCCTGGCCTTGCCAATAGTCCTTGATCATAGCAGCCGGGATACGACTCTCAGGCTCCCAACTGTTGTGTTTAGGTCCACAACCGGCGCAGCTCACGAGGTATTCCTTCACAACACGTTTACCGCGTGTACGTTCACGGTGTTGGAGGAGCCCAAGTACCTCGTACTGACCATCACTTGCGAGCATTACAGGTGGAGGCTGAACCGTTCCTGATGCTGCATAAGGTGCGAGAAGACTGAAATGAAACACGTCATGGATCTTCATGACCTTTGAAAGAGCAAGACGATAAGCAACCTCACCAATCTTGTGAGTGACCTTGAATGGTCCGACCGACTTCGAGAGGATCTTCCTTGCTCCAGGCGTCTTGAGGCGCATGTTCTTTGTGCTCAGAAGCACCTGGTCGCTGACAGAAAATGTGACGTCACGGTGACCAACATCGGCATAGGCCTTTTGGCACTGCTTCGATGCATGGATGTATTCACGTGCTTCGCGACAAAGAGTGTCCATGCGATCGGCAAAAGGCCTGGGCGGAAGGTGCCTCATTCCCGCTGCCCTTGTGCCTCACCAAGGAGACGGGTACCATCGGATGCCGGCCGTAGTTCAGAAAGAACGGTGTCAGCTTTGTGGATTCATGAACATAGTTGTTGTAGGCAAACTCTGCCGGACTGAGAAACTCATCCCAGTCATCCATCGAAGGATCCACGTACATCGGGAGCATCTCATCCAGAGTTTGGTTGATCCATTCAGTTTGTCCATCCGTTTGTGGATGAAAGGCAGCGGACATCTTCTCGCGGGTGCCAAAGATCTCACCCAGGGCTTGCCAGAATTTACTTGAAAAACGCACGTCTCGATCAGAGATGATGCGTAACGGCAGCCCATGCTGTCGAACAACAGTGTCCCAAAACATGGGTGCTGTTTAATCGGCAGTGGCATGCGTGGTTGTGGGCATGAAATGCACCTTCTTGGTCAAATATTCGACCACCACGAGGATAGCATCATGGCCACGAGGCGTCTCGGGTAAGCCAGTGATGAAATCTATGCTCACTTCTTCCCATGAAGAGTTAGGCACTAGGAGGGGCTTCAGCAATCCTGCTGGTGCCTTGTTGCTCGACTTGTTGCGGATGCACAAGTCACAGGCTTGGATGTATTTGCGTACATCGCACGACCATCCACGCCACCAATAATGCTCTGAGAGAGCCTTTTCAGTTTTTGCAGCACCAAGGTGGCCAACTGCTACTGTGTTATGGAACTAAAAAAGCATATCATCCCGCAAGTTTCCGGAGTTGGGCGCAACCACCAGGTTGCCCTTCCAGTAGAGACCAGAGGCTTCCACCAAGCCGTATCGGTCAATGTGACCCTGGTCAAACCATGGGTCATCAAAGTATCCCATGCGGATACGTTGCAAGAATGGCATGAAATGCACCGTCGGTTTTGGTGGTTGGCGAAGGGGGTTATCACGCTTGGGCACATCATGCTCCCGTACGTCTTTTGTGCAAAGGGATCGCGCTTGAAGTGTGGTGATAACCGCGTTGGACGGAGTGCGACTCAACAAGTCTGCCACATTTGTATGACCGGGTCGGTATTCCCACTGGAAGTGGAATCTGCTCAAGTACTCGCTCCAACGAGCTTGTCGCCGAGAAAGGTTGGGTTGTGAGTGAAAGAATACCAGGGGATTGTGGTCTGTAACCACAGTGAATCTACCCTTGGCACCTTTGAGGTAACAGCGCCAAACCTTCAAAGCATGAACTACCGCAAGCAACTCTTGGTCGCCTGTGGTGTAGCGAGTCTTAGCGCCTGAGAGTTTGCGACTCTCATATGCGACCGGTCGTCCTTCTTGCATAAGGACAGGCCCTATCCCGACGATAGATGCATATCAGATTACCTCGTATGGTTTTTTGGGATTCAGGAGTGCGAGCACAGGTGCACATGTCAGAATTTCCTTGAAACGCACAAATGCATGCTCACACTTATCAGACCATGACCATTTCACGTCTTTACGTGTGAGAGCTTTGAGTGGGGCGACAAGGCTAGAGTAGCCTTGCATGAAGCGACGGAAGTAATTCGCCAAGCCCAAGAAGGCTCATATTTTGCCCACATTGGATGGCTGAGGTCAGTCCACAACAACTTGCACTTTGCAAGGATCCACTCGGATTCCTTCGCTGTCAACGATGAAGCCCAAGTACTGCAGCTCGGGTTGTGCAAAAGCACACTTTTCCATCTTGGCAAAGAACTTCTCCTTGCGGAGGATCTCGAGCACGGTACGCAGATGTTGTACATGCTCCTCATGATTCTTTGAGAACACTAGGATATCACCAAGGTTCACCAAGAGAGTAAATGGTCACGAAAAATGTGATTCATTGTGGCTTGAAACGTCGCTGGGGCATTGGTAAGACCAAAGCTCAGCACTCGGAACTGATAATGTCCCAGATGTGTACGAAATGTAGTTTTGGGAACATCTTCTTCAGTGATCCGAATNTGTAGCTCGGGTTGTGCAAAAGCACATTTTCCATCTTGGCAAAGAACTTCTCCTTGCGGAGGATCTCGAGCACGGTACGCAGATGTTGTACATGCTCCTCATGATTCTTTGAGAACACTAGGATATCACCAAGGTTCACCAAGAGAGTAAATGGTCACGAAAAATGTGATTCATTGTGGCTTGAAACGTTGCTGGGGCATTAGTACGACCAAAGCTCAGCACTCAAAACTGATAATGTCCCAGATGTGTACGAAACGTAGTTTTGGGAACATCTTCTTCAGTGATCCGAATTTGGTGATATCCTTGAGCCAAATCAAGAGAAGAGAAGACCTTTGCACCTTGAAGTTGGTCAAAAAGATCCTCGATCCTTGGCAAGGGATAACGGTTTTCAGCCGTCAAGCTGTTTAAGTACGGTAGTCAACACACATGCGCATACCTCCATCCTTCTTGTTGACAAAGAGGATAGGAGCTCCGAATGGAGAGCTGCTGGGTTCAATCCATCCCTTGGCCAAGTATTCCTTGATCTCTCGTTCGGCTTCTTCACGCTCAGTCGGATTGAGGCGATACATGGGCCGAAACGATGGCCTTGCTCCTGGCTCGAGAGGCATCGTATGACCAACATTCCGTTCTGGCGGTAGGCCATCCGGGAGTGAGCCAAAAACGTGAGAAAACTCTTCAAGGAGAGAATTGACATCACTCGAGCTCGACGGTGGATCGTCATCATCGACCTTACGAAGTTGCGCTAGGAACACGTTGTGCCTTTTACGTAGGTATCGCTTTACTTGAAGCGCCGTAAGGACGGATTGTTCACTCTTGTGAGAGGGCTTTGAGCGATCCATAGGCAAAAGCGTGATGGCACGCTTGCCTTTTTGTACAGTGAGAGTCTTTGTAACCCAACTCATGTTGGCCTTGTGCTCATTAAGCCAAGGATCACCCAAAACAACGTCAAAATGATCGGTCAAGTCAATGACAGTTAAGTTGACGATTGTTGTGAGAGCTCTTAGCTTGAGCCTCGCCCGACATGTGCCGAGTACATCGACCTCACGGTCGTCACCGACGGTGGCTTTTCCCTCACAAGGCGTGCATTTCAATCCTAGTTGTCGCACACGAGAGGCACTAATGAACTCGTCATTAGCACCTGTGTCAACTAGGACTTGGACGCTTGCCCCAGCCAGATTGCCTGCGAATCGCATTGTCATCTTTGCCTGTGAGGAGCGTGTGAACAAGCTCTTTGGATGCTTGGCCTACAAGTGGTACACCCGGAAGTGTTCTGTGCTACGACGTAGCTCAACACAGTCACCCACTTGCTCCCACATATGGTGTCCTTTGTTTACATCACACAAGAGTTGCCATCCATTCAAGAGATCTTTCTTGAGACCCGCAAAGATGGGAACTGCAACAACCATATGCGTGAGTGAGTTCATCTTGTGGGCTACATTTGCCAACTCAAGTAATTTGTTTGCTTTCTGTCATGTGGAAACGATGAAGCAAGTGCGATTTTGCAAGCATTCATCATTGATGAGATGCAAGAGTGGACAATGGGGAGAGAGATACACAGAGTCAGTCCTCATGGGAGAGCAGAAAACAGCGGAAAACAAAGCCCCAGTGAGGCATTCCAACTGTTTCACATCATGATCTTGGAACATGAAAGCACGTTCAACATCCAAGGATCTCTCAGCCAGAGTCCCTAATGGTTGTCCACTACCGACCACTGGGGGATTCAAAAACCCTTCCCACGGCCTACTTGTCCACAACCACCATTGACGCCTTTGGCAATCTGGCGGTTTCCTTGTCCCTTATCTTGCTTGTCCTCGCCCTGTTCATTGGTGTTTCCACCTGCACGATCCTTCTGGCGCTTGCGGCATTCAGACGCATAGTGCCCAGTCGTCCCACAATAGTAGCAGGTGAGGGTTCCTGTCTTGGTCTTGCCATCTGCACGCTCCTTATGGCTGTCCTGCGGTTTGGAGGGTTTGTGACTACCCGACCCGTGCCGAGGGAGCTTACGCTCACCATGTTGGGGAGAGTGCTGACGCTTGTTGTTTCCATGTTGGTGATGCTGGCCGCGGCGTGTGTTCACTCCATACTCGACCGGCATGGAGTTGTACTTCACAAGGATGAAGTCACGCAGCTCAGCATAACTGGTCAAAGGCTTGCCTTGGGGATCTAGCTTACAAGCGCCAGCGAGGGACTCGTTTGAAAGGCCGTTGGTGAGCCATTCCACGATCTGCCACATGGGATGGCGGTCCTCATCAGTGATTTTGTCCAAGGTGTTGTCCCAATCCTGGAGGTATTCTGCAAGCTTGAGGTCACCCCGGCGGATTTTTGACAGATGCCTGGACGCTTGCTGGGAGACAGACTCCCTACTGTACAAGTCCATGAGGATATTGCAGAGGTCTTCCCACTGAGGTCTGGGGACCGACTGAGGTGTTTCTACATATAACACGTTCATTCGGTTCTTCACCGATGAGAGCGTTGAGCTGTTAAGGCAAGCTAGCCCGATGGCACCCCAATCTCGTTGCTTGATGTTATGAAGCTCAAGTAAAAGCTCCATGCATGGCTTCCAAGTGGTTAAGTCCATGTGCTTGGATGAGCCTAACTTGGGATAATCACTCAGGCACTTTACAGCCTTTGAGATCTTTGCGCCCAATGATGCATCTTCATCCTCAGGGTGTTTCTTGCTTATCGCTTTCTCAGCCGCATGAAGACGACGAGAGCCTCTTGGGCCCGTCGACCGATCATCATGGGTGTTACCCGTCAGACTGTGAGCATCATCGTGTGATGGATGCTTAGCTTTGCGACCCTGGGATTGGTGGGCGGGTTCAGGCTTGTCGGCCATGCCATCAGCCACCAACGTACCCATGATGTTCAACACACTACTGAATGCATCTGGATGAACGTTCTACTTGAGGGCAAGCACGCTCTTGGTGAGCTGGTTACGCTCAAGGGCGTCGAGCAAATGCTCGTATGCCTTGGCGTCTTGCAAAAGGTTCAGTGCATCAGCAATGTTCACTGGATTCTTTTGTGACCCCTGGCCTGCCTTAGATACGATGGTCGCGTTGGCGGCCGTAGAACATGTTTGTGCTCTTCCAGGTGTTCCTTGCTCAAGGCGAGCCAAGGGACAATCCTGGGGTTGTAGGATTCCTGCACGTGCCAAGGTGTTGGAACTTGAGGAGAGAGGGAGCCTTGGAGCAGCGAGCATGTGTGATTGGAAGGGCATCACTTGTGCTGAAGAATGGTTGATCAATCACTCAAAATGATGGAGTACATATAGAGCTAGAGCTTGGGCAAGTCAGCCCTCTCACAAGCCACACCACTTAGCCATGAAGGCTAAGGCTCACACACTAGAGTCCATAATCTCACACAAGGGAGGAAATCAGCCTAGCAATCAGGTTGACCACTCACACACGACCTAGAGAGCTAGAGAATTCTCTCATGGCACACTCCTAGTGGTCACATAACCCACAAACCCATGGAGAATCGCCATGTGTCCATGGCTAGCACACAAGGATCTCACCTCACCTAAAAAGTAAGGAGAGGTACCTTTATCCTAGTCAGCACACTCTGACAAGGCAATCCTAAGACCAAGGACCTTTTTGGATATTTCTCCCATCAGGTCTTGACCCTGGACCTCTTGCCTTTTTCTTTTCTCAGGCTAAGGCATGGAGCCATCACCCATGCCCACCCAGACATCGACGGTCCATGACCCCCGAAANGAGTAAACTCCAGCTTGATAGCACCCTCCTGTACCATGTGCCTGATGAAATGATATGTGATGTTAATGTGCTTGGTGCGTGCATGGTGCTCAGGATTCTTGGCGAGTGCGATTGCGCTCTGGTTGTCGACGCGCACAGGAACTGGAACTACTGCACTCCCACTCATCTCTGCCATGAGACGTTGGAGCCAAACTGCTTCCTTGGCTCCTAAGCTGAGAGATACGTACTCAGCTTCTGTACTCGAGGTGGCCACGACCACCTGCCGCTTGCTGCACCAGCTGATGGCCCCACCATTCATGAGGAACACATGTCCAGAGATGGACTTGCGGTCCTCATGGTTTGAAGCCCAATCTGCGTCTGTGTAGCCGATGATGCTGCTGTATCTGCAACATCAGACATGGGAGAGTAGAGTGATTCTCCCATTGTCACAGTAGAGGAATGATCGGGAGAAACTGGGTCAAGAAAAATTTCTGCTCCCACTGTCTCGTCAGCTGCTGGTTCTGCTGCCTCTTCACACACGATGTTGGTGCCGATGACGTTGCTCTCGTTGAAGACGACATCCCTGGAGATGATGACGTGGCCTGTATCCCTCTCGTAGAGGCGATATGCCTTGCTTGCCACGTCGTAGCCAATCATGAGCATCTGCGCACTCTTCGCGTCCCACTTTTGCCGCTTCTCCTTTGGCACGTGCATGTACGCCAAGCTGCCAAACGCGCGAAGATGACCCACGCTCGGCTTCTTGCCGAACCACGCCTCGTACGGCGTCATCTGCTCCAGGGCCTTGGTTGGACTGCGGTTCTTGATGTAGACTGCAGTGCTCACGGCTTCAGCCCAGAAGTCGTAGGTCAGCCGGGCCGCGTGCAGCATGGAGCGCGCCGACTCCACAATGGTACGGTTGGCGCGTTCTGCTACACCGTTCTGCTACGGCGAGTACGGCGCGGTACGCTGCGCCTTGATGCCAGCTACTGCGAGGTAGTCCTGGAATTCCTTGCTCAGGTACTCTCCACCGCGGTCGCTGCGCAACGCCTTGATCTTCTTGCCAGATTGGTTCTCCACCATGGCCTTGAACTCCTTGAACCTGTCAAAGCACTGGTCCTTGGAGGAAAGGAAGTACACAGCAGTGTAACGGCTGAAATCATCAATGAAAGTGAGAAAATACCTAGAGCCTCCAAAGCTCTGGGTCTGCATCGGTCCGCACAAGTCCGTGTGGACCAGCTCCAACACCTCTTTCGCACGCTCCCCTGCTCTAGAGAACGCCCCGCGGTGTTGCTTCCCCTCCAAACATCCGATGCATAACTGCTGCTCAAAGTTAGAGATGGTAGGCAGGTCACGCACCATCTGCTTTGCTTGAAGCTGCTGCAAGGCGCGCATGCCAATGTGGCCGTAGCGCGCATGCCAGATCTCGCCATCTGTCGCCTGCACCACTGCTACAAGACTCTGCTCACGGGGGATCTTGGTCGCCCCCAGCAGGCGGTACATGTCGCCCTCCTTCACCGACTTGGCCAACTCCTCTCCTGTTTCCTTGTTGAGGATGTAGTCATAGTCATCATCGAAGACAACGCGCAGTCCTGTTTTGGTGAGAGAGGACACTGAGAGAAGGTTGAACGCAGCATCAGGCACATACAGCACGCCATGGAAAACTCCCACTTCAATGCCACGCGGGGTCTCCAACCACATCTCCACAATCCCAATCCCCTCAGCATACACCACCCGATCATCACCCAAAGCAATCGGCCGAGGAGGAATGGAGAGCAGCTGTGTGAACCACTCCTTGTGGTGCGTCAGACTCTTGGTACACCCCGAGTCCTTGTACCACGCCAGATCCGCCTTTTCCTTCTGCGACATGTCAGACTTCGCCATGAAGAGGCGGTCGCGCACCTCCTTGGCGACGTTCATGTTGCCAAAATGGCGCACGCTAGTCTGGTTCTGCTGCTGCTGTTGCTGCTGCTGCCGTTGCTGTGACTGTTGCTGCTGTTGCTGTGGAGATTGTTGCTTTTGCTGCTGCTGCTGCTGCTCCTTCTGGTCCCTCTTAAACTTGAAGCACTCTTTCTTGTAGTGCCCCTCTTTCTGGTAATAGTGGCACTTGCCCTTCTTCTTGCCTCTCTACTGCCCGGACTGCTGCTGCTGCTGGTTGTGTGAGCCCATGGCCATGAAAGCTGCTTCACTGCTGCTGCTGCCACCATTATGCTTTGATGCATTGCGACGCAGTTCCACCTGCACCAAGTGCGTGCAGATGAAGTCGAGGTCGAGAGTCGGCTGGCACTCCAACGTCTCTCGCACCGTGTCGTAGTTGGTTGGGAGTCCCCTCAGCAAGAGGAGAATGAAGTGCGTCTCTTCCACAGGATTGCCAGCCGCTCTCAACTATTTCGCCAGCTCCTTTGCCCTGTCCAAATACGCCTCCATCCCTTCACCACCCTGCATTTTCAACGCCATCATCTTTTCCTCCAAAAGCATGAGGAATGCAGGGTCCTTGCTCTCATACTTCTTGCACAACGTGTCCCACCCCTCCTTTGCAGTAGCCTTGTCACTCACGTACCGAAGATGCGGGTTGGAGATGGTGTTAACAAGCAACCTGTAGGCCTGCCTGTCCTTCTTCTTCCACTCCTCGTACGTCGCTGGTACAGCTGCAGAAGAACCCGCATCAGCTGCACCCTTTTGCGGCGTCTTCCCCGCCACCTCCTGCGCTGCGGTGATGCCTTTTGCTCGTGGAACTGGAGCCGGCTCGTCGCCGCTCGCCACCTCCCACAAGCCCCTCTCCTCCAAAAGGAGGCGGGTACGGATCTTCCAAAACGTGAAGTTAGCGCGTCCCTCCAGCCTCTCCAAAGGCTGGGCTGCTGTTACAACGCCAGCTGCTGCCATTTTGAGCCTTGATGATGCTCAGCGCTGCCCTTGGATGGCGGCGCTACCCCTGCTTCTGCTTCTGCTTTTGCCAGAAATATGTCTGACATAAAATGGACTGTAGATACCAGCAGACTAGGCATTTTGAAAAACTGAGCCCACCACTGGAAAATTCAGCTCAAAACCTTTCAGATCGACCCATAAAACAGGGTCATCAACAGGGGATTTTGAAAGATATGCCCTCTTGAAAACAGGGTATGCTTCTGCTCCTACTCCAACTCAGACCAGCCAGTTTGTAAACGGCGTTCCTCCCAAACGAATCAATGGAATGCAAATACGTTTGCGCCAATGGAAAGCTTAGGAAAAATACTACAATTCGCATATGCCACTTTTTAAATTTGACAAAGAAATGAGAGAGTTATGGTCATCACAAGGCGACAGTCTTACTCATAGAGAAGAGTGTAGCCCTGGCCGACCTCGTTTTGGGCATAACTCTCAATCCGACCGTTGGATCTTCGCGATCTTGAGCTCGTTGCAAAGCTTGTCTCTTGAACGTGAAGATCCAGTGGTCGATTGTCAAATCTGGTGAAGGTTTCACCCAACTCGTCACTCTCAAAGTGACGGCCTGTGCTGGCTGGAAGTGGCAGAACTTGGCTCTGATACCAAATGTTGGAACTTGAGGAGAGAGGGAGCCTTGGAGCAGCGAGCATGTGTGATTGGAGGGGCATCACTTGTGCTGAAGAATGGTTGTTCAATCACTCAAAATGATGGAGTACATATAGAGCTAGAGCTTGGGCAAGTCAGCCCTCTCACAAGCCACACCACTTAGCCATGAAGACTAAGTCTCACACACTAGAGTCCATAATCTCACACAAGGGAGGAAATCAGCCTAGCAATCAGGTTGACCACTCACACACGACCTAGAGAGCTAGAGAATGCTCTCATGGCACACTCCTAGTGGTCACATAACCCACAAACCCATGGAGAATCGCCATGTGTCCATGGCTAGCACACAAGGATCTCACCTCACCTAAAAAGTAAGGAGAGGTACCTTTATCCTAGTCAGCACACTCTGACAAGGCAATCCTAAGACCAAGGACCTNTGGATATTTCTCCCATCAGGTCTTGACCCTGGACCTCTTGCCTTTTTCTTTTCTCAGGCTAAGGCATGGAGCCATCACCCATGCCCACCCAGACATCGACGGTCCATGACCCCCGAAACTTCAAAAATTCATATCTCCCAATCCGACCGTTGGATCGGCCTCAAACTTGGACCGTAGACATTTTGCCACCTGATATTTCCAATGGTGAAGTCGGATTGGTGATCGGAGCAGGCATCTGGTACTTTCATGGAACTTGCTCCTGTGGACCTGAAACTGAGCCAGATGGCTCCTTTCCCAACACAAGGTAGGCAACGTGTTCCTCCCGTCACCACCTACTGGTATGCCATCCGGGTCAACGCCACGAGATGTATGACCAATAGGAAGCTTAGGGCCACCATTCCCCTTTGCTAGGGCCGAAGCCCTAACAGCTTCCACCGTGCGAAAGTCACGTATTTTGAGGTCCACAAGGTGGTTCATCGCCGCCAAGGTGGCAGCGTCAACACCGTTGAGAGGATCGTTGTCCTCTTCATCTTGGGCCTCCAAGGAGAGCCGGTCGTCCTCTGCTCCAACGTCATTGTCTTCGCCCTCAGTGACAGCAGGTTCTGCGTCCACCACGTCTGCTACGCCGGCGGCATTAGGAAGGCCCTCGGCCGTATCGCCAATGCGTGGAGTTGACGTCACCTCCTTGGCTACCTCATGTCCCTTCACGATGTCCTTAGCGGCAGGGCTCCCACCGGGTGGCATCTTCGCGAAAGCGGCGGATGCGGCGTGATCGGTGCCCGTCCCACAAGCGCTCTTTGTCGGCGACATCGTGCGCAGAGCACGATTCCCGGATACGCTTAGGCCACTCTCCTTTGCTGGGGTTTTTGGAGGGCCTCCTCCTGCCACGGACATGGGGGGACCACCTCCCACCATGAGTGGTGAGGAGGGGTGATGGGAGGAAAGGGAAGGGAGGGGGTTACAAGATTTAAGTGAGAGTGTGGTGGTAGGTAGAATGTAGATGCACCAGCAATCTCTCTCAAGTATTTCAAGGACTCTTGGCTATGGTAGACGGGATAAAACAATTTCCCACTATTTCCACGCCCTTTGCAAAGAGAAAGTGCCAAAATACCCCTCTTTTCTACCTTCCACTTATCAAATGAGATTCAAAGTCAAAGGAAAGCATGAAATCATGGCCAAAAAATCTGGAATTTTTTTTGGCAGCGTTTCCCCTACAATTTGGACGATTTTTGTTTTGAATGAAAAGGGAAGAAACAACCTGTTTTTTGAGGTTTTGGTCCCTGGGCCGTAGCAGGCAGCACAGATGTCGAAAATCAGCGATTGATGGCTTTCTAGAAAGTGTTTCTCTTGAGATTTCCAATGGTATGCTGCATGCAGCTTTTGAAAAGGTCTGTTACCTGCAGCGCCTCTTCAAAGTCGGGGTATGTTTCTGAAGAAACTGGCCTGCTGCGACGGTTCTGTAACTCGACAACAAGGCGGGCGGAATCAAACTCGGCTGCGGACCTTGTCGCAAAAAGTGGCCTAGTCTGCTGCTTCTGCGCCGTTCTTAGGAAGGTGGAGCTGTCGGCCAAACAATCTGCTCTGCCGGACTTGGGTGAGGAGGAGTGGAGTGGTGGCTGCAGCTTCCTCGCAGCGACTCAGTAGGTTCCAGGTCGTCCAACGACTAAGTCACCAAGGGTGACGCCTAGCTCATGGATACCAATGCAACACGGCGGGTGAAACAGGGTGCGAGTCTCTATGGGTGATTGAGCCCTCGGGACCCGATTGCTCATGGCAAGCGCGTAGGTTGGTCGTGGAGATTAACTTCACCGTGAAATGTTGTCTCTCACAATTGACTCCTCTCACAAGTATGCCTCGACCAAGGTCGGGATGCGGAGTCCATTCTCGTCATAGGGCAACCCAAGAGGAAGAATGGAGGATATTATTTTATCCATCCATTTTGTCGGCGGGTTGACGCGGTTCGACTAGATACATTTCTCTCGTCGAGTCAACCAGTTAAACAATATTATGCTATCCACGTGGAAACCCTAAGTTTCCGGCGTGATTAGGGATGGGGAGGTGGTGGCAATGCATCTTCGCGTGTGCGATGGTATTCTGCCACCATTTGGCGCCCCTCGTCCGATGGCGTGGCCAACACGTTTATAAAAATGTGTTTGCTACGCCACCGAATGGAGGTGGCACTCGGCCGGGTGGTCCTATCGGAACGCCCGCCGGTGGCTCCTCGCGAGCCCCCTCGCCATGGTGAGGGACCTTGTGAGGGGCCCCTCGATGGGGTGGGGGTCCTTGCGATGTCGCATTGGGTCATGCCCAATGCGACTGCACAGGCCCTGCGGAGCCCATCGCGATTATTCGCGATGGGCTCGCGTTCGCCGCTCGAGGTCGCGAGACCTCGAGCGGCGGCCGGATAGTGCGAGGCACTATCTGGTCGCCCTCTTGCAAATCGGAAGCTTCTTTGAAGCTTCCGGTTCACAGGGCTGGTCGGCGAGGAATTCACCTCGCCGTCGAGATCCCGATTTTCTGGACGAAAGACGCGGCATCCCTTTTTGGATTTAGGGCGCCGGTCTAGGCAACATAACAAAGTGGCATACATTCTGCCACATTTGTTACAGCAAACTTGTCCGTGGCGACGACCTGACCAGTCGCCATGACTGGCTACGACGACGACGGCAGGTATATATGACAAGAGCCAGATCCAAAAACTAGTTTTCCAAATACGTGATGGTCAGCGATGACCGATAGGTTGATCTGGCCGGCTTATATGACCTAAGCCATACTCCAATGGAACATAAGAGCCCACAACTGTAGGCAATGATGACGGCGCGAGTTCAACTGGCGCACTATTTATGAAACTTTTCAAATATGCCTCATTATCTTGTAAAGTTGTCATCAGCTCATTAGCATCGACCATGGTATAGAGAACAAGACCTCCGATCGAACTAAAGGGGAGATAAGACGGCTAGAGCCATCCGCAAAAGTTTCGGAACTCTAAAAAGGTGAGACGGCTAATCGAGCCTGGGCGTGAAAACGACCACCCGACCGTTCAGGTCAGTATACGGTGCCGACCACCGCTACCAGGGCGGAGCTTCCGGTAGGCTAGGAAACCAGGTAGCCTTAAACACTCTTCCTCCAGACGGACCCGGCGCATAAGCTACAGACAAGGCCCAACCCAGGATCATCTGGTTAGTTTATCCTATGTCAAAACATGTGACGGCTAGCAATAGCGCATGGCAAACTCCGCCGGCAAATCTGGTAATGGCAAACTTCTGCGAGGCGACGACCTGACCAGCGACCACCACATTTGGCGACGTTGAGGACGAGAATGCTTGGGAAGGGCAAACTTTTCCGCGGCGACGACCTGACGAGTGGCCATGACTGGCTATGACGACGACGGTAGGTATGTATGACAAGAGCCAGATCCAAAAGCTAGTTTTCCAAATACGTGACAGTTAGCGATGACCGATAGATTGATCTGGCCGGCTAATATGACCTAAGCCATACTTCAATGGAACATAAGAGCCCACAGTTGTAGGCAGTGATGACGGCGCGATTACAACGAGCGCGCTGTTTCTGAAACTTTTCAGATATGATTTATTCTCTCGTCGAGTTGTCATCAGCTCATTAGCATCAACCATGGTATAGAGAACAGGACCTCCGATCGAACTAGAGGGGAGATAAGACAGCTAGAGCCATCCGCAAAAGTTTTGGAACTCGAAAAAGGTGAGACGGCCAATCGAGCCTGGGCGTGAAAACGACCCCCGGACCGTTCAGGTCGGCGTACGGTGCCGACCACCACTACCAGGGCGGAGCTTCCGGTAGGCTAGGAAACCAGTTAGCCTTAAATACTCTTCCTCCAGACGGACCCGGCGCATAAGCTACGGACAAGGCCCAAACCAGGATTATGTGGTCAATATATCCGCTTGGGAAACTCCTGCTAAAAAAGAGGACTTCTGAAATATGCGACTAGATTAATCCGACCTGACGTGAAAGCCTCACAGCGAAGGCCGCCATAACGGCGACCTTGCGAGCGGCCTTAAAATTCTGAAAACAATGTTTTGTCACATTTCTTCACATGAACTTCACGTAGGATTGTTACCATAGTTTTTACAAGGCTGAATGAATCCTAAGTTCCAACCTTTGTCAGAATTGCATGCTACTGAGGCCAGTGACGCTAAAACAAAGATGTCAACAAATTCTCAAGCGCCGACGGGTTGGATAATCCAGGCGTCAAAGCAACCTGTCCAGCCGTTCAGGTCGGCATAAAACTTCAACCAACGCAGACAGGTTTGCGTCTCCGGTAGGCCAGGAACCAGGTAGGTTCGAATTTTCGAAGTGAATAGGAACAAGGCACCTGGTTTGGGGACAGAGCCAGAACCAAGATTATTTTGTCAATTTATCCATCTCGTAAGCGCCGAACTCCGACCTGACGTGAGAGACCTACTTGGTACGCCGGCTAAACGGCGAGTTTTTTTTTTAAGGAAGCGTGTATGGTAAAATATAATATCAGTGTAGCTGTTTGAGTCAGACTCATTCCTGCTGAACCCAACTAATTACGAAGAACAGAACAGGACATGCATTCAAACCGTCGCGAATGTGTGAAGGCTAGCACGTCAGTATATCACAAACAAGCAGGGCAAACTATTTTGGAATAAATGACGGCCAGAATTGCTTGGGCGGAAAGACAATGATTTAGCTTTTCAGGTCGGCTTACTTCTTCCACTATCGCTATCAAGGTTGAGCATCCGACAGGCTAGGATTCAGATAGGTCCAAAACTTTATCATCTGCCTAGATTCGACACCTCCCGTTCGGACATAGCAAAAACTAGGATTGTATGGTCAATTTATCCTACTTTTTGGGGGTACATGTAGGGATTACCCACAAAATTCAATCGCGTATAGAATAGGGCCTAGTTTTGCACAATAAGCCCCATCCAACCCTCGGTCGGAAAAATAAGCCCCATCTGCCCCTCCGTCGGAACGATAAGTCTGATCCGCCCCTCCGTCAAAACAATAAGCCCGATGTGCCCCTCCGTCAGAGCGATAACCCCGAACCGCCCTTCCGCCAGCACGAAAAGCCTCATTCGCCCATACTCGTGAACAATAAGCCCCATATACCCCTCGGAAATTTGGAACGCGTAATGTGACAGTACATTGTTCATTCTCTGACAAAGAAGGGTGACCTGGTACTATTATTTCATTTTTGAGATAATGTGCTCTTCATTTTGTACAAGCACGCTTGCCACTGACTGGGCGTCAGCGCCCAGTCAGCTTGCGGCCTCCACACAGGTCGGACGCGAAACGCCAAGGGTTTGGCTAGAGGACACAGACAGTGTCAAATGTGCTTTGGTAAATAAAACACATGCAGAGAGATGAAAATTGATAAAGAATCAACTCAAATAGTTGCTGGCCGCCTAGAGTTGCTAGGGGCGGCGGTGTTTTTGTCCTTGTTCAAACTGGCCTAAAGCCATAGTTTTGTCCGTAACTAACTGCTCAGGTGTCAAAATGACTTGTTGTATGCACCAGAACGTGCAGAACGATGAACTGTACACAACGGACCCACGCAAGTGGGTTTGCATCATCCAGACACGAATAGCAAGCAAAATAAGGAAATAAGCCAAAATGGTCTGTCCAGCGAGAAAACTCTAAAGCACTCTGAACTACACTAAGAGCACCCATAAATGTACGAGTGCAGTACCGAGACGTCAGCGTGTACTTTCCACAACAGGAAACACACACAAAGTTGCAAGTCTCCTCATCGCACCGGTACCGGCTACCGGGTACGTGGATCTCAAACTACCGAGAAAACTCTAGCAAAGGCAGACCAGCCAGTCAGGCTATAGAGACGCATCATCTGCATCACACCTGTCATGTCGTAGCTATTGGATAAATCCCTAGATGATCCAAAGTCTTGTCGGGTCGTCACGATCTCCAATGCGGCCGCAACTTACCATCCGGGTGCACATGTAGCTACCACGACCGTGGCTCGTGAAGGGTGGAAGCCACACGTACCAACACCCCCCTTGGCTGACACATCCGTCAACACCACAATGGCTAAGCAAAATTCAGGCCAAGAGCACCAAGGAAACCAGTCATGGAGAGCACTGATCAAGCATACTACAGCACAAGGTCTCCTCGTGACAATGGTTCTTCCCACCAAGTTCCCGGGTCTGGACCATGCAAGAAATCAATCATACACCTACATGTCAAATATCATGGGAGAGAGACAGAGAAGCAAGATCTCCTCGTGACCCCGGAAAATGTCTCCGGGTGTTCGGGTCTCGACCGCATCATGCATGGATCATACATAACACATGTGGGCAATGGGTCTCCACGTCACACAGGTAGAACTCACCAGGTGTGTGGGTCTCGACCAGCATAACCTCGACCCTAGCATCGTGTCGCACCCCAAGTAACCTTGTTGTCCTCAAAAGAGTGTCAGGCCAAAGCCCACACACCAATACCCCCCATGGGCTACATTGGCTGACAGCTCGGACAAAGCTGATTGCTAGTCCTAACACAATCCCTAAGGAGGGAGCACGACTCTCCCATGGCCACATACCCTTACAACGCAATAGCAAGGGTGACGACGATGCTGGTGAGATGTACTCTCACACAGATTAACCCGGGAGCGCCGTCGTTGCTGGTGTCATCGTCGCTATCGTCATTGGTGTCGTCATCTGCTGATGTGACTGGTGCAGCACTGAGGGTGTCCTTCAAGACAATCGCCTAATGTATGGCCTCGAACTGCTAAGCTCCATATCTCCTCGCGGCCTCCGCAGCGCCAAGGCGCGTGTGGGGCTCGACAAGCTCTGACGCGGCAGCGGACTGGCTGGCTACATCTGCGGCATGTAGGCGGTCAGTCGCGGAACAAAACTGACGGTGGACCTCGATCGTGTGCGTGTCGGCATGATCCAGAGCCACATGCAGCCTCGCGTGTCATCCCATAGGAAGGAGTGAAGCTGCACTTGCTCATCGCACAAGTTGACTTCCTCTACGTCATTTGTCGACTTAAGTGCCACCGGGCTACGAAGTGCTAGTAGGGCGGGAGCGAAAGACAATGAGTCCCCACGGAAATTGTCTGGGGCTATACGAATGGCTGTAGTGAAGGCACCTGCTGCTCGTGACACACTTGTCACTCGGCCGTCAACTGCTGAGCGGACGTCGACATGTGTAGGTATAGCTGCATCCGCGACGACGTCGTGGTCATCGAAGGTGCGGCCAGTGCCGTGATGCTCCTCGTGACCCCTAGTGCACAGCCCATCATCCACCTGCTACTGGAGGTGTGCCTGTCTCAGACGTGCATATTGTAGTGTCCACTCAACTGCCTCGAGACGCCTGTGTACATCCTCCGCACACTCCTTGACAGCCCATCATTCTAGAATGTCCGCTTGAGCCACCACTGCCTCCTGCTCGTTGAGCGCGGATCATAGGCGCTTGAGTACTAGAACTGTAGCTCGGATGAGAGTAGTTGTGTCCTTGGCAGGCACGGCTGTGGTGTCAGCAACACCGGTGAGGGCAACAAGGTGTCGGAGGTCCGCAGCTCGCTTTGCATCCTCCATGTAGCACACACGGACGTCTGCTCTCATCGAAGGGCCACCTCGTGCTTATGTTGCGGCTACTCCAAGAATGGTAGTGTACTGGGCCTCTACGTCTGCCTCCGACCCTGCGTCCGACACTCCACGAAGGATGACTAATCCTCATAGAGGAAGTCTGCCTCGTCCTGGTGGTCCATCACTTGATCCTGCTGCCTAGCAGTATCTGTCTGAACAACGTGGGCATCTGCTAGGTGCCGAGTACCAACATCTCTATCACCTACTCTTGTTGCTACTCCTCAAACCATGGCAGCTGTCCCCAAACCAGCTAACACGGGAGCGCGCACACCATTGGGCGTAGCTCATGCATCGGCCGTCGTCATGTCATCCACCAAGGTATCAATGAACACCATCTCCATCTCGGACTGTGACTCAGCCTCGGACCAATCCTCCTACGACGAGGAGTCTCCATCATGGCGAACGTTTCCCTCTGCCAAACTCTCCACTAGCTGAGTCAGTTGTGTAGCGTCATCCGTCTCAACCATCTCGCGCTATAGAGCAGTGGCCTCACCAATGCCGAGCTCCGACACGGTCATCAGCAGACAAACCACCCTCCCCACGACTGACACCTCGGCAAGAGCTGTGGGGACTCGGCAGACCTGTTAGCTATTGAGCTAACCACCTCTGGCAGAGAAGCCGCGAAACCGAAAAGCTCACAAAGGTTTTTAGGCCTTCTTCCTTTGTTGACATGTGTCATGCACCCCAAACTTAATCAGGCATACACTTTACCTTCAAGAGTACTAACGCCTTAGCATTACATCTCAAGAAGAGCTCAAGTCGTCAATACGCAAGAGAGCATCAAGCAAGGGTTGATTGATCAGCATGCAAGACAAGTCCTTTTATAGCTGTCTGTCCAGTCCTAGAACTCAAAAGCACATTCCTGGGAAGTNTGTTAGCTATTGAGCTAACCACCTCTGGCAGAGAAGCCGCGAAACCGAAAAGCTCACAAAGGTTCTTACACCTTCTTCCTTTGCAGGTATGTGTCGTGCACCCCAAACTTAATCAGGCATACACTTCACCTTCAAGAGTATTAACGCCTTAGCATTACATCTTAAGAAGAGCTCAAGTCGTCAATATGCAAGAGAGCATCAAGCAAGGGTTGATTGATCAGCATGCAAGACAAGTCCTTTTATAGCTGTCTATCCAGTCTTAGAACTCAAAAGCACATTCCTGGGAAGTGGCCTGAACCAGCCACATCACCAATAGACTTGCACTGTGGGCTTGACACATAAGCATCCTAGTGTCAAGGTGACAGACCAACCATGTAGCGTCCAAGAAGCTACGGACTTTCTTTCTTGGAAGCTTCCACAGCAAACAAGATATGCATGGGGCCAGGATCGACCTCATGACCTCTCACTTGGCCAAATCAACAAAATGGCCAAGGTAACCACTCACCCACATGGTGTACTCACAGGTCATATCTCACAAGAGACAGAGCATAGTTGAGTCACACTACAACGGATCTAGGGGTCATACCTCCACAAGGGGCAGAGCATTCCTGATCCGTCCTGCAACACTGAACAAGGGGCAAAAACATTCAACAATACCAACCCGTGGACAGGAGACGAGGGGGTCTCGTCATTTGAGACTCCTCCCACCGTCGCGTCTGATGGTGCTACCAATGCATGCCGTGTAAGACAAGTAGCTTGCCGCCGTGCACGACGAGTGCAAGAACGAGCGGTACGGCGAGGGGCTCAGGGTCTGTCCGTTGGTATGATGCCGAAAGCCTCCAAGACAGAGCAGAGGGCGACGGATGTAGATGAGAGATCCGGTATACTAGTACCGTCAGAGGAAGGGATGCAGGATCGGGAGGAAGATGAGGATGAAGTGGGAGGCGACACCTACGACGGGTGGCAGCTCGCTCAGAAGTCACGTGGTCAAGGAGCTGCTAGACCATACGTTTGACGTTCCGGACCTCCATGTGTAGGGTGGCCATATCACCACGCAGAAGTGATGTGGCATCACTTGGTGACGTATCCACTAAAGGAGGAGGTGGGGAGGATCGTACCCATGGGGGATGCCACCCAGGAGGGCATTGTCAGCACTGGCGCCAGCCACGTTGTCTATCTCGACAATAATGTCACAAAAACCCTGAGGACAAGTGGGACTCGTGCCATGGCTGCATCGATCACTGTGCTTGTGGCGGCTGCCACGGCTGAGGCTTAGGCGCAGACTACGACGATGGCAATGCCCACGGCCACACTGCGTAGCTCATCTCGAGAGCTGAGCGTGGGTGATAGTCATGCACACTCAATCCCGGTGGCACAAAGAGCCACATAGAGGGATGCGAGTGGAGCAACATCTCTCAGACGGGCTACGATGTCGTCAATCACAGCCACAACCTCAGCCCTAGTATTGCACTATCGCCACACAATGGCGATATTGTAATGTGGGACCTCAAGTCGCCTTCAGTGCCGCCAATGTTGCACCGGGTGCCGTCGTCAGCCAACGGCTGTGGCCTCAAGCCACCTTCACTACTACTGCTACTGCTACGACTCTCACGGCGGCTGTGGCCTCAAGCCACCTTCACTACTACTGCTACTGCTACGACTCTCGCGGCGGCTGCAGCTATAGTGGTTTCCATCGTTAGCTGACGGTGGTGGCCTCAAGCCACAATAAAAGGTAAAATATTAAGGAAAACTAAAGCAAAAACTCCCTTCCTCAATTCAAAGGGAGTAGGAGGGGCCCCCTTCCCCGCTTTTTTTGTTTTTTTTTGTTTGGATCACTGATCATTTGGTGCCAGTCGGGTTCCTCTTCCTGGGGTTTGGTATGAGTGCCCTACTCGAAGAAACCCTCCCCTCCTTTTTTTTTTCTTTGGTTGTCTGGCTCGACCCTCGCGGCGAGCACAGTGGAGGGGGAGGCTTGGTCCTCCCCTCGCATGTAGCTGGAAGGAGGTCGCCCGTCGGCCTCCCCTGTCCCTCTGAGTCGACCGGGGGCCGACATTTGACCGGCACTCGCCGGCTCAAGCGCCGGCGCTTGGCCGGCGCTGTCGCGCCCTCCATCGGCACGATGGGCCCGACCGACCTGACCTCCCGCTGGGTGGGGTCCCTCGCGTCGTGTCACCCTCAAGCCTCACAGCAGCAGCTGCTGTAGCAACTGCTGCTACGGTTGCTATAGCAATTGCTGCTGCTATTGCTATTGCAGTTGCGGTTGCTGCTTGCTGTTGCGGCTACTACTTTTTGCTGTTGCTATTGCGAATGCTGCAACAGCTGCTCGCCACAACTGCGGTTGCTGGTGCTACTACTGCGGATATTGCTCACCGCTGCTGCTGCTACAAGCGCGATTTTCAGTCGTTGCTAGTGTGGCTGCTGCCCGCCAACGCTGTTGCAACTACTTCTACAGCTCCTACTTGCTGCTGTTTCGGTTGGTGCAGCTTGCGGCTGCTACTGCTTGAAGCCGTCGCAAGCTGCGGCTGCGAGCTGCTTCTTCCCACCCCCCTTTTTTTCCTGTGTACACACAGTTGACCAGACATGGATCCTGCTGCCACTCGGTGATGTTGTTGTAGTGGCTGATGCTCGTAGCTGCTCTCGCAGGAGGTGTTTCCCGCCAATGTTGCTACTACGGACGCAGTTGCTTGCAACTGCTGCCTCTGTCTCCGATGCCTCCACTGCTCCATTGCAACGTAGTCATGGTGGGTCCCTCTAGGATCTGCTACTGCTATTATGGTTGACTGCCATTGCTGCTACTCACTGTTGCTGCTCCTCCTGCGTCTCTCCTGCACAGCACAACGAGCTGTGGCTTGTTTGCTCTGATACCATGAAATGATTCTAGGAAGCTTCCTAGTACGCTTGCCACTGACTAGGCGTCAGCAATCAGGTCAGACGCGAAATGGCAAGGTTTGGCTAGAGGATACAGACATTGTCAAATGTGCTTCCATAAATAAAACACATGTAGAGAGAGATGACAAGTGAGCAATAATCAGCCTGAATAGTTGTTGGCCGCCTAGATTCGCTAGGGGCGGGGGTATGTTCGTACTTGCTCAAACTGGCCTAAAACCATAGTTTTGGCCGTAACTCACTGCTCAAGTGTCAAAGTCACCCGCTGTCTACACCAAAACATGCAGAACAATGAGCTCTACGCAACGGACCCACACAAGGTGGGTTTGCATCATCCAGACACAAAAAGCAAGAAAAACAAGTAAATTGGTCAAAATGGCCTGTCCACCGAGAAAACTCTGGAGCACTGTGAACTGCACTAAGAGCACCCATAAATGTATGAGTGTAGCAACAAGACGTCAGCGTGTGCTGTCCACGATAGGAAGCACACACAAAGTTGCAGGTCTCCCCATCGCACCGGTACAGGCTCCAGGGTGCGTGGATCTTGACCACTGAGAAAACTCCAGCAACGGCGGACCAGCCAGTCAGCTTGTACAGACGCATCATCTACGTCACACCTGTCATGTCGTAGCTGATGGATAAGTCCCTGGACAATCCGGAGTCCCTTCGCGTCATCACGATCTCCAATGCGGTGGCCGCTCACCATCCGGGTGCACCCGTAGCTGCCATAGCCGTGGCTCGTGACCGGTAGAAGCCACACACCCCAACAAAGCATGGTGAAATAGTCGTTGCCGCCGGATGACTCAGATATGCACTACAATAGCAGAGTGTGTAAGATGAAACGTATCGGCGGAAAGTGCCCTCATCCTGCTTGTCCACCTATCCTTGGATGGTCTGCCAGTTGCACGCCATGTTTTGTTAGAGTCCTGCTTCAATTAGATCCAGTGTCATTGAGTCTCGCACGGTCGTTGTTGACGCCGTCACCTCTCCCTCCAACCATGTTGCTTCTGCAGCTGCCTCCTTTGTGACTGCGGGATGGTGGATGACCAAGTCGTACGGGACATTGGCAAGACTGACTAGGAGGGTACATGGGATAGAAAGTAAGCTATTTTGTTGCTGATATACCCTTTGTTTTGGATGGCTTCCCCAGACCACGCGTGGCATGTTGCCACGCAACAAAGTTCTGACGAGAACGCTCCCCGGCCCGCTTAGGTTCCTGCACCGTGCTGGTACCCCGATAACCCACTACCGGACGACCCATCGGGCGCGTTTGACGATGTCATGTTTTGGTTGACTCGGGATTGGGCACATGACTGGTGGACCCGGAAGTTGGACGAGGCTGATGGCCTCCCACAAAACCAACTCCCGGATGAACCACCCCGTGCTCCCGGGTCCCCCGATGTCCGGGAAGTCGGAACCGTTACATTTAGCATGGGACGCCGTTGCGTCCTGTCTGTCCCACATGGCCACCTCGGTAATGCTCACTTTGTGTCCATGATGTTTCATGTGTCTGATTTCCTTAGGAGCAAGCAGACCGTGTGGATGGAAGTACAGATTCACAATCTTGTTGTTGGAAGTTTAGTTTTCTATACCCGCATTTTTTTTTTGTCATGTTATGCTATATTGTCATGGACAGGTGATTCAGACGACGAACCATGTCACAGCCCAAAGAAGCACATGGGGATGCCGAAGCAGCCGGCGGAGGACATGCTTTTTGACAACATGGACACCGCTCGGGCGTTTGTGGAGGACTATGCGATTGAAAACCGCTTTAGTTTGAAATGGGTGCAGAGTGAGCCTGCCAAATTCCACTTCACGTGCTCCGAGGCAAAAAACAAGGGTTGTACCTGGCTCCTCCTGGCTCGTGTTACACGTAGGTTTGGACACGTCACTGTGTCCCACTACGCCGAGGGACACAAGTGTGTCCCTACCATTGGCCGCAGCAATCCAGCGCAACAGAAGGGGTGGGTGGCCCGCAAAACATAAAAGGCCATGTAGCGCAACCCAACAGCTTCAACAGGCATCCTATGGTAGGTACTCCACAAACGGACCGGCGTGAACACTTCTAACAACACGCTCTACCGTGCGAAGACATGGGCTCAGGAAAACTTCATGGGCAAGAAGACCGACACGAGGAGCCTCTTTCTGTCATACGTCGACGAGGTATGTACACAAATGTGCTTGTGAGCCGTTGCACTTTGGTTGGGATGCACCTTTTACATCTATTCACATGTGTATGTCCACGTGCTGTGTGCAACTGAGACGCGTGGACCTAGGTACACACGCAGTCACGCACAAGGACAAGAATGATGCCTTCCTGTGGGCTTTTGTCGCTCTAGGTGCTGCCAGGATCGGCGTCAAACACTGTTGCCGGATTTTGACAATGGATACCACATTTCTCAAAAACGGACACAAGCAGATTCTCTTGCTTGTCCAATTTTTTTACGCCAACGACCACGTTGTTCCTTCGACGTGGGCACTGGCACCGACCAAGGATGGGAAGGGCTGGATGTTGTTTTGCACTCAGTTCACCCTCACGTATCCTAGTGATGCACAGACCGGCACTTGCATCATCACAGACAGAGAGAAAGGGTTGGAGAAAGCGATGCAAAAGTACCTCACTGGTACTACCCACACATACTACGCATGGCACTTACGCGAGAAGGTCCGCACTTCATACAAGAAAAAGGCTGCACACTGGGCATGGAAGTGTGCGCATGCGCTGAATGTGGAGCAATTGGAGAAGGCAACCACCCACCTTTGACAAGTGAGTGCCTCTGCGTATGCATAACTGTTTGGAAGGCAAGGGGAGGATGGGAGTGTGGTGGGCGGTACCTCTGGAGAAGTGGACACGCCTCCACTGCCCTCTTGGCGGAGGGGATCACACAACGTCCAACGCAGATGAGAGCTGGAAACGCGCGCATCGAAGCTCATCGGAAGCTGTATCCGTACTACTATTTTGTCAGCATCTACCCCTTTGTGCAGTGCATGTTCTGTGCTCGCCGTGCCCAGGCGGATGGTGTGTAGAGTGCCTTGGCCCCTGTCCAAGCCAACTGACTGCTCCACTGTCTTGCAGTGGCACAACAGTACACTGTGACGGAGGAGGGTCCCAACACGGCAATAGTGGAGGGCCCCACAAACTATCCACGGCGGGTTGACATTCTGGGGAAGACGTGCAGTTGTGGTTGGTGGAAGGAATTTGGACTGCCTTGTCAGCATGCATGCACTTTTTTGGTCGTGAAGCGCATCAACGCATAGAACCTTTCCAATCTTAGACTTACCCGCATGGCCTTTTGTCGGGCATACAACAACCCCTCCCCTCTCCAGTGGTGAAAAACATTCGGCCCGTGAAACCCCTTTGGCTGCAGCTGGGACCTAGGCGTGGGAAGGGCCGCCCTCACAGCGCATGGAAAGACCGTGAGACTTTGCAAAAAAAAGAATTCTTTTGCCTAAACTGTGGGCAAAAGGGACATACCAAGACACGTTGCAAGAACCCGCCAGCTCCAAGCCCTGCTCAGGCTGCAGCAAGGGGGTATGATGGAGGCCTAGAGGCTGCTGCAGCATAGGCTGCAGCAGCCTTGGAGGTATGTGCAAATGCCTCCATGAGTGTGGATGCTCCACTTGTAGCGTATGCCGGTGGTGACGTGGAGTATGATCCCGCGGCTCCACCTTGGAATGACGAGGATGATGAGGATGATGGTGGTGAAACTGATGACTCTGGTGCATACTACCCTCCTCTTGGTGATGATGGTGAGACGGTGACGCAGGATGAGCACACATAGCAGTTGGATGATGAGGAGAGAGAGTGGCAGGAGACGTACAAGGAAGAGCCAGATGAGGCAGAGAGAGGTGAGTGTGTGTTTGCTTCTTCTCCGTGCATTCCTTTACATAACTTCATGTAATTTACCACATATGCTTATCATGTCTAATACTTGGTTTTGTTCATGTGCAGGATGAAGTGTGCTGGACAGTGGAGAGTGAACAAACCTTTCACTCAGCGGGTCACAACTCACTAGGAAAGGGGGGTTTCAGATTAGGCAGAAGGTTAGGGTTAACCCGAGGCACAGTACCCTACTGATCTTTAATTTTGATTTTTTCAATATTGGTATTTATGTGTTCTTTGATTTCGACCATTGATTTTCATCTTGCAGTTTTTTAGATGGTATCTTAACTTTCGCCCGACAAAAAAACGTATTCCTGACATTCGGCATCGAGCAGGTTTGACGCTAGTAGTGGCGGATAACCTCGTCACTAGACCCAAGCGCGACTGGAATCTATTCCGATATCGCGCTTGGTCTGATGTGTCAGAATGTCAGGACAGAACTGACAGCCCACACACTCGCGGTTTTATGTCCATTCGCGAGAAATGAGTTGGAGATGTGAGGAAAATTTGAAACAATACACAAGATCGGAGGAAGAAAGAAGATTTTCTGACATGATAGGAGTAAAACCCATGGGCACCGTATAATTTTGATGATCAACACCCAACAAGAGTTATGTAGGTGGCACCAAACTAATTCGACAAAAAAATGTTTTTGTTGAACAGAGTCGACCAAAAAACATTTTACATCGAAGTTAAAGATTAGCAGGGTAGTTCATTGCATGTGGGGAGGGGTTTCAGTGGCCGGCATGTTTCAAACAGCAGACGTGGCAGCCAACATTCAGACATCGAGACAGAGGTATTCTACGATGCTGAACACTGTCAGCCATGGGAGCAGTTGTGTCCTGCCTGTGACATTGTTCACTTTCTCCGAGGGTTGAGTCGTGAACTTTTTGACAAGATCACATATCCCAGCATCAGTGTGTGTAGTGTTTAGTAATTGAAATCTTCATCATGCAATTTCCTCAAGCCAATTTCCATGTACAAATCACGGCCTATGTCGTGCCATGATGTTTAGTAATGAATTCCAATTAAAGGTTAATTACAGTTACTAATGTTGAAGAACAACACATTACTACCCACTTGACTGTTCCTTGTGTTCATACTGATGTGTAGGACAACTTTGACATAACACTTGAAGAAACTGTACGTGGGCTTATCTGATGAAGCTTGTATACTGACCCACAACCATGTACAAAGATATCTTCAACACACACACACACACACACACACACACACACACACACACACACACACACACACACACACACACACACACACACAC
>SZWC01015754.1:27112-53255 GCA_023375785.1 Penium margaritaceum | reverse complement strand
ACAGCCGGCCGGCAGCGAGCTGGCCGACGGCCAGCGAACTGCTGGCCGCCGGCCAGCCCTCGCTGACGCGAGGGGTGGTGCGCAACCACCCCTCGCATCAGCAAGGAGGGAGGGCCGAACCGGCCCTCCCGCTACAGATCAGGTGCGGGACAAAAGATATTTCTGATATTTGGGAAAACTGATCATTAGTGTTGAGAAATAACTGTACTTCGTTTACAAGTGTTGAATGAGTCAAGCACATACAATGACCATGCTAAGTCAATTTGGGGGTTTCTCCATTCCCTTAGAATTGTCAGCCTCAGTCGAGCTCCGCAATACGCAATCTTGCTTGCAACTCTTCCATGAGATAGCTTTACATGTGACAATGAAGATGTAGCCGGAGTGGTTGTGCACATTGCGATCATGGGCCCAATCGTTGTCTATGTACCCATCGGCAAGAAGAGACAGGTGCAAGCAAAACCATAGGCCCAGACATGGGGTAAAAATGACATACTGCACTACGTGCAAAGAAGCCTCTGAATGGAGCTGACACGAATGTAGTTAGAACTGCGACAAGAAGCTCATAACAAAGTAAGCATTTGCATGCGTCACAGCCTCGAGAAACATCAAGGAGCCATTAAAGTGAAGGTATGTCATGACATGGACAGGTTATCCCTGACGTGAGAAGCCTCTACACAGCATGTGTCATGGGCATGGATGCAGAAAGGATGATGACCAACAAGACAGCGGAACGCTCCTCCAACGTCTTGACGTAACCAGCTTGATGCACATGCGGTATGTGACGCTAGCGATGACGCTCAATCTCCATTCCCGACAAGATACGAGCTAGACGAAGAGCCTCCATTCTATACACAAACTGGATGAGATCTTTCACTGCTTGGACAACTTGAGGGTTATGGGACACAATCAAGAGGCCATCCATAATGACGAGGTCAGCGATGAAGGGCGAAGAGGGAGGAATCACGAACAACGCTGGGTCTACTGTGCTACGGTGATACCCAGCCTGCTCCAAGGTAATAGAGATCTTGAGGTTCCAACAACGTGGAAATTACTTAAAGCAATACAAGGCATTTTGGAGGCGCCAAACTGTGTCTGTGCCATCATCAAGTTGTGGAGGCCGGATGAGATAGATCACTTCCTTGAGATTACCGTGTAAGAAAACATTAGCAACATCAATCTGGTGGAGCTCCTAATGATAAAATACCTCCTGAATGAACAAGGCCTTTGACGTGGTGTACTTTTCCACAGGGGAAAAGATGGCATCAAAGTCCACACACGGCACTTGGGTCTATCCCTTGGTCGTGAGACACGCCTTGTACTGTTCGAGTGAGCCATGGAGCCTCTCTTTGTTTCGGAACACCCAACGGGCGGGTATGACCTCACGACCAGGCAGGAGCTTCACCTTCCCATAAACCCGTGCTCCTTGATTGTTGCAATTTCCTTGCACATAGCTTGCTCCGACAGAGTTGCATCTGCAACGGAGAGTGCTTGTTGCATTGTGTTCCGTTCACGCAGACGTGTCGTGTTGCCATTCAACAAGGATTGTGATGGCGACTGAGGGATGTGGCACAGGCTGGGTAGACCCATACATGACAATGGCTCGATGGACCTCATCAAGAATTAGAGAGTATCCAAGTGCGGTGTTAGGCTGTACCACAACCCCTGCTTCCACCATCACATGTTTTCATGAGAAGGGCCAATGAGGATGACGATGCCCCCCCCCCCCAGCTTTGGCGCTACGCCTTGTTGCGGATGTACTCTGCGACCATGCCGTAGGTGATCCTTCCGCCTCTCTCCCAGGACAAAAACAGTGGACTCCAATTGTCAAGAAGGTCCATGAATAGGGCCCTCGCCTACAGCTGCGAGTCGATATTCCATCCTACATTGTTGTATTGGGAGCCAAGCAACTCCATCTGTTGTATGGCCAATATGACATCATCTCCCTCCTCGAATTTCACCACGAGGAGCCGCTTTATTGCAAATACTTTGTTCACAAGCAACTTGGAGTGGCATTTAGCATAGATTTTTGCCAAGATTTTGTTGCCTCGTTGCCTTGGAAGTGGTCCCACTTCGACTAAGCTATCCCGGACATGAGGAGCGCGAGTACCTACGTGTTCTTCTTTACAGATACCTGGTTCTCCTCATCCTTATCCGTCGCCTCAACGAGCACTTCCTTTCCCAAAATGACCTTTAACAGCCGCTTATACATAAGATGGAGCTCAAACTACCACCTCCATAGCCCAAAGCTAGGGTCACTCCACATAAATCAAGATGGGTTGTGCTTCCTTTGCGCCATTGCGCATCCTCTATTCCGATAGCTTGTGAGAATTCATGGCAACTTCATGAAAATTGATAGTCGCATGCCTTGTGGAAGGCGTGAACATCTTGGAGGTGATGAAGAATGTGGGCCCATAACCCTTTGTCAGAATGTGTGTGGTCTGACGTATTTGACATTCTCTTGTGGTTCACTTCTTCCTTTAAAGTGAATCTAAGACTGAGCCTGAGCATTCTAGTTGCCTCACGCAATGTGAGCAGGAATTGAGAGGCAGTCAATTTTACAAAGGGAATAGTACCAATGGATAATCCACCGGATGTACCTTTTTTACGTGCATCCAATGGATTTTCAACTTGAAGTCGAATTGCGACTATCTCCTTGAGCTGCCATGCACACTCCAACTTTGAGGGCTCATATCTCCCGTGTTACTTGTCCGAATCCAATGATTCAAGTTGTACCGGATTAGAGGGAAAATAATCTAGTCTAGGTTTGGAGCATACCTGGTGCTGCTAGATCAAAATACAAGGAATTTTCTCTCTCCGGCAGCTCATTGGTGCCTCCCGACAACACACTCGGGCATACAGAGGGGAAACTTTGAACACCAGTTCATGTGCGGTTTGCATGGGGTGTCCAAGACTCCCCATGCATGGAAAGGAAGCTGATGAACCTTGCCACTGCGGGGTCCAGTTGGAGACCGCAAATCACTCAAACCCTACAATTCCTAATGTAATTTGGGGTGTATTTTGATTGGAGTTTGCATTAAAGTAACGGGAGGGGGTATGTGTTACAAAAGAACAAGCGTTTTTGCTCAAAAATAGGTGCTTTCACTTGAGCACAATTCTCACATGGGAGCGATGAGCCTGTGAGGAGCGTTGGTAATCTACACGGAGAACTGAAGGCATTTTGTCAATTCGTGGTCCAATATGGAGCATGAGAATAGTCAAGACCACTTTTTATCCATGTTCGACATGAAAATCTTACACAAATCACCCCGTAATTACACCAAGGATTTGGGCATTGTTTTTGCATAGGCACCTACTAGGCGTTGCAAGAGCGAGGTCTAATAGGTTCCCTTCCAATGCATGAGGAGTCTCAGACCCCTATGAAGATTCCTCGCAAACCCACCCTTGAAAAATAAACAATTCCTGATCAAAGGGGCTTGTGATTATTTGGCAAAGAAAACTACATCATCATGTATTGTTGCATGGCATGCAGTGTAATGCGAGAGCTCGAACTTAGCGTCGAAAGGCTTTGGTGAGCTCGGAAATATTTGCGTTGTAAAACTGAATGACCGTCCTCCTCATTAGGCGGTCTTTTCCTTGCCCGAGTCATCATGGCTCACCACGCCTTTCGAAGCTACGTTGATGTTTCTTTTTAAAGTTATGATTTGTTTATTGTTTGTAGTTCTTTATGTATTCAGTTAGAAAGATTGGTGGAAACTTCGTGACCGTATTTTCCGTCAACATGGTTGTTTGGATTTGATTTCCACTATTTCCTTCACACGCTTGCGTCAAGCTTGATGCGACCTCATGGTATCGGTCGCAGAGCAGTGTCCTTGCAATGTTGCAATCAGGTAATGATTGCGACGGTCTTTCTTGACTGTGAAAACTTAGGTTCTGTTTCCAAAAGTTTGTTGTGTCACATTCCTCCCCCTTAGCTACGAATCACCCTTTGATTCGGTTTTCTCTTTCATGAATAGGTAGTTTATACACGTCCATCTATCTTTGATGATAAAAACGCCAGTCCATGGAGAGGATAACATCATGATTCGGCACATTTCAGAATTCAGAAGTTGTTCAGCTTTCAAAGAAGAAACAGTGGCCACGCTTCCTCCTCTCCACATGAAGTGACCCCGCGACAGGTGCCCAGGCGTCCCCGTGACAAGTTGTTGAGAGTAAGCCAAAGATCAGCCCAAGGGTCACGATGCCTCTCAAGGGGGCTCGTGCCAAGGTGGTACCCTCGAGGGTACGCTTGTTTCGACGAGCAGCTAGTTCCTCCCAGTACTCCGCAATTGCCGTAGTTGGCACCCGCGACTCTGGTTCCCAAGTGTTATGGTCAGGTCCACATCGGGCCCAGTGGATGAGGTACTCCTTAACCACTCGTGTGTGCAAATTACGCTCACGGGGTTGGAGGATGTGGTGCACCTTACACTGACCTTCTACGACAAGGACAGCAAGAAGGGGTGGCTGAACAGACCCCTTTGCTGTGTAGGGTACGAGGAGACTCACATGAAAGGTATCGTGGATGTGCATGGCTGGTGGAAGAGCCAACCAATAGGCCATACTTCCCAACTTCTGTGTGACCGTGAAGGGTCCCAGACGGCGTTTTCAGCTGCAAACTTTGTGTGTTTAAAAGCACACAATCTCCGATGCAAAATTTCAACTCACGACGTCTCTGGTCAGTATAGGCCTTCTAGTGCTGTCGAGCCACATACAAATGGGCCCTAGCATTCCACCGGAGGGCGTCCATGTGCTCGACAAAGGCCTAGGCTGAGGGCATGTGATCACCGCCGCCCTCGCACTTCACCATTGAAGCGAGTACCACCGGATGCCGACTGTGGTTGAGGAAGAATGGGGTGAGACCTGTCGATTCGTTGACCGCATTGTTCACGGCAAATTTGACCGGGGCCAAATAGTCTTCGTAGTCGTCCATTGTTGGGTCGATGTACATGCGGAGCATGTGCTCGAGTGTGCGGTTCATACACTCTGTTTGTCCATCAGTTTGGGGATGAAATACTGAGGACATACTTTGCTGTGTTGCAAACTGTTCCTGCAATGCAAGCCAAAACCGGCTTGCACAGCGTGGGTCGTGATCGGAGATGATGCGGACGGATTAGCCGTGGTACTTGATGACACATTCGTAGAAGAACCTGGCAGTCTCATCCGCTGTGACGCGAGTTGTTGTTAGCATGAAATGGGCCATTCCTATTGCCCTGTACACAACGACCAAGATGGCTTCATGGCCTTTCTTGGTCTCTGGGAGTCCCATGATGAAATCCATGTACACCGACTCCCATGGGATGTCAGGAAGTTAAAGAGGCTCGAGGAGCCTTGCAGGTGCCTTGTTCGAAGTCTTGTTGCCAAGGCACAGGTCACACACCATGAAGCACTTCCTGACATCACTGCTCCACCCTGGCCACTAGTAGTGCTAAGCCAGAGCATGCATCTTCTTCGATCGGATGTGACCCGAGGAGGGAGGATTATGAAACTTGACCGTGGTCTGTTGTCGCAAGTTGTTGACATCCAGGACCACCACTTGCTCTCCATGCCAGAATAACTCGGCAGCCTCTACGAGGCTACCAAGTTATACCGCTCATGACCATGCTAGGGACGGTGGACATGTCCCCCAACACCTCCTTCAAAGTCTTGGTCATCGTCACGGGGGCGTCTGTGTCCACGCTGACCACCCTGTGCCCCCTGACGCTGGATGGGTGCAAATACTTGGCCTTGGCGCTGCCCCCCGTGAGGGCATCCCTGGCCGGCAGGGGCATTTCCGTTGCCATCATGCTACCCACCCTGGTGCTGACCGCCCCCATGGAAGCGGTTTTGGCCACCACGGTGGAAGCGGTTTGGCCCTCCGCCTTGGCACCAGCCATGACCATGCTGATGGCCCAGCTGTTGTCCCTAATGCTGCTACTAGTCACGCTGGGGGCAGTTGCACCCAATGTGCCAAGCCTGGTCGCAACATCTATAGATGATAGAAGAGCGGGAGTTGTTTTCTCCACCATGTCGGCAGAAATTCTTGGAGGGCTCAGACCTTACCTCCGTTGCCCGCTTTGGTGCACCGCCCGTTGGCGCTGATGCCACCTCACGCGCCGGCTTTCTTTTGTGTGCATCGCAATCCCACAGGTTGGAGTTCCGCTTGTACACCGCGCACACGCGTGGTGCCAGTGCGTGCTGGGACTTCCACTTGTTGCCATTGTCGTGAAGGCAGAAGAAACCAGCTAAGGACTGGCCAAACAACTCTGAAAGAGGTCAATGTTGGCCTGCTCTGTCAGGTGGCGATTGTGGACCTTCTTTGCAGTCTTGAGAAATGCCTCGGCATACCGCTCCACTGACATGCTCCCCTGCGCAAGGCTTTCGAGCTCCTTATTTGCCTTCTGCAAGTGAGTAGGATTGGAGTACAGCTCATGCATCATTTTGCAATACTCCTCCCAGGTGGGGTCCAAGTGTTACTGCTTCTGCTTGCAGAGCTCTGTCAACTTCTCAAAGGGCTTTGGCTTCAAGGAAGGCATACCTTGTGCATCCCACTCCTCTTCCTTGATCTGAGCAAGTCGGAGGTGCCTCTGTAGAATCATTAGGAACGTGTTGACATCACACGTGCCATCGTAGCGGTCGGCCGGCTCAAGAACCACACGGCTACCGGCCCCGCCTTCCTTCTGGGCCCGGGTTGGAACTGCAGGAGCCCGTGGTTCAGGCGCGTTCGCTTCCAGGCAAGGAGTAGGATTGACGATTGGAGCTCGAAGCGCGTCGCGAACATTTGCATGTTCAGTTTCTCCACTTTCACGCTCGCGGCGCTCCAAAATCTGTCCCAACTCCACCTCTGCTGCGTGAGGCGTCGCACCGACTGCTGCGTTGAACACAGCACGCTGGTTTCTGGCTTCCTTGGCGTGAAGTTCTTTGAGTGCCTGCTCCACCACCTTTGCGTGTTGGTCAATGGCAGTGACCTTATGCATCAACTTATCATTCTCCTCGTACAACTTCTCATTCATCCGCTGCACCATGAACGATCGTTCGCGAAGCGTGACGCGCACCATGTCACCGTCGTATGCGAGCGCACCCATGACGGTCATGGCCAGCATGAAATCCTCAGGAGGGAGGTGGGTGAGGAGGTGGTCAGGTTGTTTGTCAACGTTTAGGCAACGCGTGGAGCTGTCCAGTGCACGCTACGCTGTTGCCGAACTCGGCCGGCTCCCAAGTCAGGCTCGGTCCCCTACCGTCAAAATGAGAGCACGACCCTCATCGTCCACGTGGTCGGATGCACGTTCCACCTGGTCAGCGCCTGCTTCAAATTCCTTTGGCATGGAATTGCCCGCCTCACTGCCCTTGCTGGCTGTATCATGTGCGTCCGGTTCGTCGTCAACTTCGCAATCCGCTTCAATGACCATGCGACCCGCTGGCTCATTAGGCGATTCATCTCCGTGCTCGTCTCCTTTGGCAACCCTGCCAGGGTTATCACCATCAGCAATGTTCCCCTTGGTGGCATTTAACCCCTCGTTGTTTGCACGAGTGATCGGGGCCGGCGTGGCCTCGTTGCCAAAAACGAGCTCGATGGCGAGCGACCGGCGTTTTTCATCGCCTTGTGGAGAGGCCGCGACGGGGATCTCGCGCTGCAGTCCATGCTTTGGAGATGTTGGCGCTCCGTCCCTTGGTGACGCCGGGCGAGTACCTCCCCCTCTAGCCGTCACCTCTCGGCACGACTTCGCGAGGTGGGCACCGGGCGCTAATGTCCCGCTACGCTCCTTGGATCCAAAGGGCGTTCGTTCATTGGAGCAGCGGGGGCTGGTGCTCGGAGCACGCCCCAAGATCGCGGAGTGTCCGGTCCTAAGGCCAGCCATCCTTGTGGCAAGGCCTTGCTTTGGCTCTCTCTCTCTCCAACCTGCTCCTGCAACCCCCTCTCCCTTATTCCCTTCTCTTTTCTTTTTTTAAATTAATTGGGTGGAGGACACACTATTGGACCATGTGTGCCTTGCTTCAAACCCGTGGTGGACCGAGATGGCTCCAAACCAAACCTCCTTCACCCTTTTTTCTTTAGGAAAAAGGAAGAGGACAGGCAATCTTAATCAGCACCAACTATCTGATTCAAGTAATAGACTGGCAGGTTGGAGACAAAATTGCAAACTAGAGTGGAAATTGCAAGGTAGAAATCAATTATTGAAAAATAGCCATAGAATGACACTACAATGGTGAAATAAAATGGCTTGAACTAGTAGTGGCTGATTTTACGGATCCAAAAAAAAAAAAAAACGGCGCACAAAATGGAGGACCGGAGGCCAAGTTATGGCTCTCCCTACTCCTTTGTGCTTGGAGAAACCGAGACTGACGCGTCCTTTGTTCTCCTTGGATTGGTTGCCTGCCAAAAAAAATGCCGAAGACTCCTGGCTCACCCCTTGTGCCTCCCTTGTCACTGTAGCAAGAGGGTTATGTGACAGCTTGCTGGTCTAGTAGGCCTTTGTGAGAGTAGCACACTGCGGAAGTAGGTTGGGTTGGTGGAGCTGGGGTGTGTGCGCATGGAGGTGGAGGAGTTTGGACACCTTCGGCCGGCGTTCCACTTTCACAACCACGAGGTCACCTGCTACTCGTCGACCAAGTCACCACTCCTTGTGGTGTGTGAGGCTTGTCACGATGGAGTGGAGACAACGACGATGTCAGCGGGTCGACCCAACTCTGATACTAAATGTAACAAACAGATGGGAAGCTTGGCCCACTGGGCTAAAACCACGGTGATTGAGGATCTCCAACCCTCAATCCATCCCATCCGCTGTCCCACAGGCCTGGACCTGTTCAAGCCACATGGCACACCTCGCGCTACACTCCTCCCACACAAGAATGAACCCTGACGCTCTAACACCAATGCAACGGATTGGCATGGGAAGCTTGGCCTCTTGGGCCAAAACTGCGGTAGTTGAGGGTCTCTGACCCTCGACTCATCCCATCCAATCGCCCACAGGCCAGTAACCCATTCAAGCCATGAGGAGAGGCCGGCCCGTGCTACACTCCTCCCACCTAGGAGTGGACCCGCCTTTGGCGTCCACAGAGGGACTCAAACCCTGGCGCTCTGATACCAATGTAATGCGAGAGCTCGGACTTAGCGTCGAAAGGCTTCGGCGAGCTCGGAAACGTTTGCGTTGTAAAACTGAATGACTGTCATCCTTGTCGGAGTGGTCTTTTACTCGTCCGAGTCGTCATGGCTCACAACGCCTTCCAAAGCTACATTAGTATTTCTATCTAAAGTTACAATTTTTTTTTAATTTTTTGCAGTTTTTATGTGTTCTGTTAAAAAGAACGGTAGAAACTTTGTGACTGTATTTTCCGTCAAGATGGTCGTTTGGATTCGATTTCCACTATTTTCTTCACGCGCTTGCGTCAAGCTTGACGCGACCTCATGGTGTCGGTTGCATAACAGTGTCCCTGGACTATTGCAATCACGACAGTCTTTCGTGACTATAAAATAATAGGTTCTGTTTCCAAAAGTTTGTTGTGTTACATGCAGCCTCAACATGTTGTTCTTTATAGGCAAGAGGGTTATAATGTTGCTTTTTGTTAAACTCAAACATTTATCTATACGTGAGGGACAAGTGGTTGGTTTTGCTGTGACGCATGGTCAAAGCGGTTGTTTTTCAAGATGCGTGGTTGATTTAGTTATGCATGCGGAGGTGTAACGGCACTGGCCGTTTTGCGACTAAGTTCTGAACCCCAAATTGTAGACCCCCATAAAGTGTAGTCCAAGGAGGAGCAGCGAATGGTCACCTCAGCCATTTTGGCTGAGACAAACCGAGCCACAAATGGACATAGTCGTCATAGGGTATATTTGTAAACGTGCAACCTAATCATACTTCTTCCACGTGGCATGGCCACGTTGGAAACGTGATTGTAGCTTCATTCTAGGAGTGGAGGGGGAGTGACGCGATGGATTTTCCATCGTGACACTCCTTTCTCCTCAAATCCGGCCATGGGTTTTTTTTTTTCTAGGCTTGAGTCAAACTTGACTCTAGGCCCACATAGTTTTCCGGGCTTTGGCTCCTCGAAACCTAAGCCTCGAGTACCCAAAGTACCCGATAAATTCTTAACGCCCATTTTCAACTGTAAAAATGGTCCGTACGCTACATTCATCCCTCTTTGCTTCGAACCGTCCCGGTTTGTCTTTGCTCCCAGAGGTTTGATCATCGCGTACTTCATGATGTAGATCAAATAGCAAAATTTTCAAACAAGATCACATATGTGAACTCTTGTCATCTGCAACACGGTTGCGTCACGTTCACGCACAACCAACCACACACTTGTGGTTTTTGTGATTATGGTCATTTGCGTACAAGATCTAGTGTCGATCACATGATCCATTGGCTCTTGCCAAGATGAGACGCGTACAATCCTTGTAGACTCTTCACAAGTGCTGGTCAATCTTCACCGAAAACTCATCATACGTGTGTATCGATGGCATTGTCAATGATGTCATGCCAGTTTGGAAGAGAGTACATAGGATGAATTTTCCCACATTCTGTGTGGTACGTGTTCGGCAAACGTTTGTGGTGACGCATCCCCCCCCATTGCAAGGAGCGACCCTGCGACCAATGAACCGGGCGTCCTTGCGAAAACTGTAGAGGTCCACACAACACGTCCCATGTTGTTTGAACATGATCTCTTCCAAGGGGTTGTTGCCGAGGTGGTACCTTCCCGCAACATTATCGATACGTGCAATCCAAGATGCGGACATCAATCCTCTTGGTTTGCAACCATGTGTTCATGACCACACATAGGTCTACTAGACCTCTTTCAGTACCTGTGGGTTGGTCGGCTTAACTCAATCAAGCTCCACTAAGCCCATGCAACTTGCATGCTAGCTTCATCTTAGAGTTGGCAGGCACCAAGTTCCTAAGACATGGTTGCTGAGTACACTTGTTTTTCCCTTCAAAGATTGTACTCATCTTTGAAGGAGGCGGCATAAATCGTCTGGCACTCGCAATTGTCGTCAATGCCCATCATTAAACACAACAATGCTTTGACCTAGATGATCTTGGTTTCAACCATCATCTCCTCATTTGTGTCTGAAATGGGTACCATAGGCTGCCGCTCACGTCCCTGCCAAAAGTACACTACTTTTGAATGAGGTTAGCTGAGATAACCGATCTCAACGACCATGGATCCCATACATGAACAAAGAGTTCATCACATGGTATTCACCAAACGGGTGTAACATGATCACAATCATTGCGGTACAAGTTGGACAAACACCTTTCAGATGTCAATTCCATGTGATTGTGATCAAACACTTCTAAATCACATCCGGCGATCCTAGAACAACTAGTTCCTACTTCTATGTATGATTATGTACTTGCGTCCGAGGGTTCCATTCAAGAACCTGAGAATGGATTGTGTTTGTCAAGTTGCAACAATCCGTGTTGCTTCAATGTATTCTGTTGTGTACATTCGGTACTTCCACTCAATAGATAACATTTCATATGCCGTTTCCAAGGCACTTGTAGAGGGTATTGCCCTCATCGAAGACATGTGACAAACCACCACAATTCTATACATTACAACAGCAACATCCAAAAACATATTGTACTTGTATTCGACAATGTTTATTAATTAAACCATCCCTAAAACCAAGGGGGCTTGAGTCACTTCATCATGACCTTTGAGGTCAGTGAAGCATGGTTCGACTAAACTGTAGTCATTATGATCTCTCTCGAAGATTGTTTTTGTTCCAAGAAATTGGATAGCCAGTGCGACACCATGCCTTTGGTATGAGCGGAATCCATCCGCATGATGTTTAAAGAGTGTGACGTACACGACTAGTGTATTGTGTCACGATGACCTCAACTTTGAGATGTTTCTCAAAACATCAAAAGAATACAATAAGAAATGTCATTTCTCAAGGCACATCTTGAAGAGTCCTTTCACATCAACATTATTTTACCTCACTGTTGATTATGACTCGTGTGGTCGGTTGGACCACCAAGATGTAGGTGCTAACACATTGTTAGCATAAAGCTTTCGACTTATAGATCGTATCCACGGTCATAAGTTTGGAATGCAAAACCTAGACCTTGACTTGATCCTAACTATGTCGTGGTTGGTTTGTAGAAATCTATGAAAACGTCATAGTTCTCTGGAGCACCATTAGTAGGAAATGAGTGTCGCTCATTTTCTCTGGAATGGATTTTCACATAACTGTGGATAACTTTATGTCATCAACATCGGTTCACGTACTTTTGTCTATTGATGTCCATGACATGTTCACTCACCAAGTGATGATAAACTGAAGGTGTTGCCTTAAAAAATGTTCACTTTTGACATTCGGTCAATCTTGTCATACGCCAACATTGACTCTTGCGATCTTCGACCACCGCACTACGGCGTCTCAGATTGTTGAGGACCCATCGAGGAGTTTCCGCCCCTCTCTGGCACATTTACACCCCCATTCACAGCTATCCTTGTCTCCTGAACAGGGTTGTGAGTACACTCATGTACCTTTTTGTTCGTCGGTACCAGTCGGGTAGCACGATTTGTATCCATCACTCACCGAGTGATACGATGTCAATGGCTGCGCCATTGAATATTGATTTCAGGGATGTCATCCTTGACACGTTCAATCATGGACCGATGTCTACATCGGCCATGACTAATGATGCACAGAACCTCCAAAAGGTACTAATGCATCTTGCATACCTTGTGTACAGAGAGCGTGATGTCAATCCTTGAGGATTGAAGTTGCCGTGCTAACACAACAGGTCTGTTTTCTATCTCATGACATTGTTATGACACAGGCTTAGTCATGAAATGATCACATTTACCTTTGAACATTATAGCGCAATGGGACGTGTGACTGTTTCAGAACATGTCCTGTACCAAACAAATCACTTGTTTGGTGAAATGGTGTCGCCATTTCTATCCAAAACATCAACCGATATCGTCAGCTTGTTCAAATGTCATAAAACCGTTGTGGTTGTTCGTCCATCCAACGTATGCATAACTTGATGTCATGATCGATGCACCAACCATTAGTGGATAAGGTTTTTGTGCATGCCGTACACGTTTTCCATGCATGTCGTGTACCCAATTTTATGTGGTTGAAGTACCATGGTATGAAATGGATACCTTGACCCATGGAAAAGAGGGTTGTCTCCGGCACTTGGTCATGCGCTCTGAGCCCTTGTAGTCGTGCACGCCGTGCATGTTTTGGAATTGGTGCTCAACCGACCGGGATTTTGTACCATGTTCCATCTATGGATACGGAGGAGTTTGTCCACCTGTAGCATGGTCCACATTTGAGGAAATCGTCCATGTCACACATGTGATGTATAAGTTAAATTTTGGTTCGTACTTCTTTTGAAAGTACCTTTCCATACTGCTATGGGCAAGGCGAAGTTTTAAACTTCCAATGGTCATTACTGTTGGTGACGACCGAGATCACCGTGTTTTTGTTACGCCGGTCGGGCATACATATGATCACCACATCCATCTCTGATGTTTCTAGCCAGGCCTGTTGGTTCTTCATTTGAACAATTCGGAAGTATGACCATCCTCGACTTTGTCGAGAAGCCTTGCAAACGTCAAAAAATGTGTTTCTGGTGCTTTGAATAATGCAATTCATGAAGTTGCCCATAGAACCACTCCGTGTATAGATCGTATGCTTTTGTTTTGTGGTCTATCGCAAGCTAGCTTGACCATATAGGACCAATCATGTCACCCTTGAAACTGTGAACTGACAAGTGTATTGGGAAGTGAAC
The DNA here is from genome assembly GCA_023375785.1 of Penium margaritaceum. Lineage (NCBI taxonomy): Eukaryota > Viridiplantae > Streptophyta > Zygnematophyceae > Desmidiales > Peniaceae > Penium > Penium margaritaceum. The sequence continues at coordinate 39,528 of SZWC01015754.1, read as the reverse complement.
ATATCAGTGAACATGGAATTCTACCAAAAACTAATACGTAGTAAACATAATCCAAACCAAACAACACCTTATACAATGAATGTATATTTGGGCTCTATTGACATGAATTGATGTTGATGTTTTCTGAGAAATGTTTGCCTATAGGAATACACTTTTTGATACACCAATTATCAAGTGTATGAATCTAGGGTGATTAACCATAACTCAGCTTGACGAGGTAACGAGTTGGCTAGTTCTCGCTAGTTGATACAATGAGGTGCGATCAGAACCCATGTTATCGTTCCAATTGGCATCTTATAACATGTGATGTGTCATCAACACTAGCATCGCTAGTCCACTCAAAACTCATGGCCATAGTGGGTTTGGAACTCGCATCAGTGGTGCATTTGGCACCCACGACAAAAGTGCAACCCGCAAGTTTCGTTAATCGCGCAATCAGTGTCCACGACAATGGTGCATTTGGCACTTGTGTCGATTTAACCGACGCACCCATCGGCCATGTATTCAACACTCATTTGGATTGTGCGTTCGACACTCGCGTGAATGCTACAATTGCATCTACCATCTTGGTTATGCTCCTAGTGCAACCGGCACTTGTCAATTTTGGACGCTCGACCCTCGTGCCGGGATTTTCACCATCGCGTGTGTGGTGAGTGTGATCGGCACTCACATTCTTGTTTTGTCAATATCCACTCACAAATAAACATACCCAGCATCCTTGGTGTAATCGACACCCATGTGGATACTCAATCGGTCTTTGTTTTGGTCATATCTCTGTCGACCATGAGCAGTGCGTTCGGCACTAACATCACGGATGCTTTCGGCATCTTTGATAAAAGTGCAACTGGAACTTTTCTAAAGGTGTGTTCGACACCGAGAAATTTCTGCGACTAGCACTTCTGCTTTTGCTCATAGTGCAATCGACACTTACCTCAATGATGTACTCAACGTGGGTGTAACTGTGCAATCGACACTCATTTTGTGCAGTCTGCACATGTGGCATTGTTGCGAGGAGTAGGTCAGTCGTTGAGTGGTCATAGCACGTTCGGTACTTTCATCATTCTTCATCGAGAAATCGTCTCGATGCAGGTCACCATTGTGGTTTTGCAACCCGGGGCACGTTGTAGCTGTCATTTTTCATAAACAAAACTGTTTAGCACATGTACAACCCACCTTGCCGGGTTTTCTCACGAACGATCCCACAATTTGAGGTCAATCCAGGAAAATTTCGGCACAATTGGTGGTCAATTTCTTGCATTGAAGCATTTCCAAGTGAGTTCTGTCCAGGACATGGAAAATTTTCTGTCTTCCTCCACTTTGTGCTTCGGAACGGAAAAGAAGAAGAAAATCAGAACTGCTGATTTTCGCAAGAGCTCAACCACAGCTTTTAGGGTTTTGCGTCAAACCTATGGTTAACTTGACCACAAAATCGGTTTCGACCACAAAAGTTTTCACCGTTTCAAACGTTTTTTTAAAAGGTCAACATAGAATTCCTCAACTTGAGGATCTATGAAATTTCTGACACGTCAAGTGCCTTTTTTTTTTGCTTGATGCTTGGAATACTCAAAGCGTATCCTGGTGGTATGTTTGGAAAATTGTCGGTTTTCTCCTTTTCCATGGACAGGAAAACATTTGAGAACAAAAATTGAGAACTTCTCAAGATATTGTAAAGCTTGACCTGAACTCCATGCCGCTTCTTGCAGTCAAACCGGGTTTAAATGGAGACGCTCTCTTCGTTGCCATGGGCAAGTCCTTCAAGGCCTGGAAAAAGGTTATGGTCGGTATGGGGAAGAAACAAACCTCATACCTTCAAACTTTTACTTTCCGATTCAACTGGCTGGGCCGATAGCATGCACACACAAGTGTTCGCTGAACATAACATGTTGGAAATGCGGCGGCGGCGAGGGAGGGGCAGGGAAGCTCCCTCTTTACTACAGTACCGTCGGCGCCTGAGAGGAGAGCGAGGAGGAAGCTTCGGTTCCTCCTTCCTTTTTTGGCACCGTCCGTGCCTGCGAAGAGGGAGGAAGGGGAGTTCTGCTCCCTTTCTCCCTTTCTGGCACCGTTGGCGCATAAGAGGAGGGGGAGAGGGTAGTGCCGTTCCCTCTCTGCCTTCCTAGTGCCGTCGGCGCCTGAGAGGAGGGGGAGAGGGAAGTGCCACTCCCTCTCTCCCCTTCTAGCGCCGTCAGCAACTAAGAGGAGGGGAAGAGGGGAGTGCCACTCCCTCTCTCCCTTCCTAGTGCCGTCGGCACCTGAGAGGAGGGGGAGAGGAGATTGCCGCTCCCTCTCTCCCTTCCTAGCACCATCGGTGCCTGAGAGGAGGGGGGAGAAGGGAGTGCCGCTCCCTCTCTCCCTTCCTAGTGCAGTCGGTGCCTGAGATGAATGGGAGAGGGGGGACCACGCCCTCCCCATCTCTTCCATGGGCAGTCGTTACGCCCTCCAGGTCGGCCCTCACCTGTCGCCACTTGCTGGTGGGCCTGTCGGGCCGATCAGCGAGCCCGTCGGGCTACTCGCCAAACAAGCGAGAAAGCGCGGCTCGGGCGCCGTTTGTTATCAGCAGAGTGAAGCGGTTGCTTTTGGGCTACATAGTAACCGTATTACAGTCAATTCTGTCAGGCGGTTTTGCCCCTCATCATGCCGTTGTGTGAGTGGTGAGGTGGCTGACATCTCGTCAGCACCAAGATGCCAGCTCACACTTGCGCAAGTGGACATGGGTGCTGTACTTTTGCAGCACGACACACATATGGCCTGCATCATGTGAGGGCACTAGCAACATCGGCATCATCGACGGAGCAGTGCTCACGACGAAGGAGCCGTGAGAAGCTGGTTGGCACAGGAGAAGACATGGAGGGTCAAGGCTGGAGGTCTAGAGCATGGCACAGGACAAAACAGCCCGTGGCCATGGCTGATGTCGAGGCGGCACTTGAGGCCGGCCACTTTGCCATGTGGTAGAGTCGCAGCCATGTGGCCGAGTCTTCGAATACTATAGACCCTAGACTGGTGTGTTTTCATATGATCTGAGAATATATCCTGAAATGAGGTGATGTGCTGGATCCAATGCAAGTTGAATCGCAGCAATCGGCCTAGAAATGAGGAAGAAATGGCTTGTCAAAGCTGGGTGGTGCAGCCAGTCGGGTCTGGTCGGCTGACCACTCGTCCGTCTGAAAAATGGGTCCGACGGTGAGGAGTTCGACTCCCAGCACACAGACCAAGGCCAAGGCGCCCCTTGGGGGATGTTATATCATTATCGCATGGTTAATTGGAGCCATGGGCGCCTCAAAAAGGCGGCTTGATGCTTCATTGGCGACCAAGGCGCTTCGGACGTCCGTCACTCACGCTGGTGGTATGGCAGACGGTTGAGCTGCAATGATGCACATGGGAGAGCATAGCGGGCACTACGCTGCTCCGAATCGCACGCGCTTTGGTGCGTTGGAAAGTTTGTAACAAGAACTATAACTCGTTAGATCATGTACGTGTCCATTAAGTGACTGAAAATGACGTCATTTCCGTCCGAAGTTCCCCTCCTGCGTTCTGCCATGGTTCTGCTCATGTGACCTCTCACATTCGGTGTGGCGACCCAAAGCGCACCGTCAGTCAAAACCACCGCTGCTCGCCATGCCTCAAGCTCCCATCCCTGTGAGAGCTGCGTGCCTGGTTGTAGACAGTCGGGAAGCAATTTCCGACAAATTCGCTGGTCAAATAGATTAGTTTTTTTCATTTATCTCTGCGCCGACAATCACGCAACGCTTTTTTCAAATTTTAATACTGTTTCCGCTCTCTGCGTCGCTCCTCGGACTTCGAGCCTTGCAAGGCATCGGACAGAAAAGGCTACTTGTCCGCGTCCAATCACGGGTTTTTGGCGTAAGAAGCAACCGGACATAATCGGACAAGCAAAGCGAGTCAGCTGAATAACGGATAGTGCGTTTTTTGTTACGAACTGGAAGGGAAGCTTGGCCAAGCTTCCCGTCCAGTCAAGTCAGTTGCTTGGCTAGACTAGACAAACAACTGATCCAAGAAACAAAATGTCAGGGGAAAAACAATTTGCGGTAGATTAACGCAAAATAAAGTCGGAAACCTCTTTAAAGAATATAGATGTACTCAATTACGATTTTGTTATGTAAAGTTTTCATCCAGGAATCCCATATCTTCCTTTCTGCGCAGAAATCATTCATCATTACCCAACATTGCACGAAAAAATATCAATGAATTCGCATTTTTTCCGAGGAAAAAAATCATTTTTTTATATCTCTACTCTTGACAAAAACTAACACGAAACGTACATAGTAAACTTCTTTGCACTACATAGAAGATCTTTGTATTCTTTTTAGTTTTACAGGGAATTGATGTGGTTCTTGTATACTCTCACCTTTTTAAAAGTTATGAGATTTTTCTCTTCAATTCCATTCTGAATGCCAAATGAATGATAATTCTACGGGGTTACTGTGTAACCCTATGCACGCTTTGCGTGCAACACACCCCTCTTGTTTTTTTTTTTTTTTTTTTTCTAGCTGATGCAACGGGTGCGCAAGCAAGCGAGGGAGCAAGCCAAGAAGCGAGCTAGCTTGTTGCCACCGGTCGGGCGGCATTCACGGGCGGGCTGTCTGCCCGTACCCACTCCAAAGACTCCATCGACGGGCGTTTTCTAGAATCTCTCATTGTAATTGCCTGATCAACGAGCAGCGACAGTTTCAACAAGGAAGGAACGTCCGGATGGAATTCAAGAATCAGAAGATTTGCGGAAGTCTGGCTCTGATGCCAATGTAACGGCACTGGCCGTTTTGCGACTACGTTCTGAACCCTGAATTGTAGACCCTCAGAAAGTGTAGTCGAAGGAGGAGTAGTGAATGGTCACCTCAACCATTTTGGCTGAGACGAACTGCACCACAAATGGACATAATCATCATAGGGCATATTTGCAAAACATGCAACCTAATCATACTTCTTCCACGTGGCATGGCCACGTTGGAAACATGACCCTAGCTTCATTCTAGGAGTGGTAGAAACACATATATTCTATGGAAGTGCTCGCTAAGGGTCCAAATAGGGTTTCATTATGCTTATGTGGAATGCCATGTGGATAACCATGTCTTTAGGGAGGCAGAAGGTGGTGAAGATAGGTGTCCACATCACCTCAACAAAGAAAGAGCTCGAACTTCTTAGTTTTAAGATTTGCATAGTCTTGTCCTGGTAAATGGATATATGCAGAGCCAACAAGGTCGCGATTATTTACATGCTATTGAGTGTCTATCCAATGTTTTTTGGTCACTCGCTTCATTTCTGCCCGAGTCTTTGCGATCATCTCATGAGCCTTGTCGAAGATGCTACCGAAGTCTTGCCGTTGTATGTCAACTACTAGTTTGTTGTTTGGTCTATGAAAACCTTATGGAGCTGACAGTATTTTGCCATAAGCTACATTGAGAGGAAATTTTCCTACTTTTGCACACGTTGCATAGTTGTATGCCAACTTGATGGTTGGTAGCTTGACCACTCTGTCAAATCTATGTGGCATGATTAGCATTCAGAGCAGTTGTTCAAGCACCTGGTTGGTGTGCTCAGCTTGCCCGCTAGTCTTGGGAGGAAGGCTATTGATAGCTAGATTTCACTATTGCAATGAGCCTTTAGCTCCTTCCAGGATCTGATGGTGAACGTCTTGTCCTTGTGGATGGTGATGGAAGACAGGATGACGTGTAGGATGATAATCTTGTTGATGAAGTTCCATGTTGTTCCCTTGGTGACCATGGTTGTTGTCGAGATGAAGTGTGAAGTTCTCCAAAATCAGTCGACCACCACAAGTATTGTATCAAACACCTCTGGTATGGCAAAAGAACTCATCACAAAGTCCATAGGGATATCCAACCGTAGTTCTTTGGGCATCGGTAGTATTTGAAGGAAATTCAGAGGTTTTGTTTGTCTTAACTTATGGTATCAACACAAGTCGCAGGTCTTCTGATAGTTTACGATTTTGGTTTGTATCTTGGTCCACCAGCAGTATTTTGTGAGTTTTTTCAGTGTCTTTTCCTTGCTGAGGTATCCATCTTGAACGATGTCCTGACACGCCTTCAATGGCATGCAACAAAGAGTATGGCTCATTGGCAAGGAAAACGCAAGATTAGCGGGGTTTTGAAAAGGGCACGCAAAAATGACGACTGGTTGTAGGAGCAGGCAAAAATGACGACTCCGTAGTGGGGCACACAAAATTGACGACATTCTGGCAGGGCACGCATGTATGACGACTTTTTGGAAGAGCACGCAGAAATGACGAACTTTTGGAGGGGCACGCAAAAATGATGAAAAGCGAATGTGATAGTTTCCGAAAGGGCACTCAGAAATGACACCTTCTCCGTGGTTGCGCCACATCAGCATACAGTCCATCGAAACAGTTATATAGAAAGTGCATCTAACCTCATATTTCTCTCACTGTAGAACTTAAATGTTATTCTTTTGCGAGGTTTTTGAAAGTATCGCGTATGGTCTTTTCAGTTTGACAAAACGCACCCTCGGTTTTCCTTACCATTTAATCTGTCGCTTGAAGTTGCCGTCAACCTCCTCTACTCCGCACTCTTTGTCAAAAACACTAAAACGATGTTGTTTTTGGGCGGGCAGTCAAAAATGACACACTATGTAAGAGCATGCAATCATGATACTTTTTCAAAATACCCACAAGTCGTAACTTTTCACACATGGCATGCATTAACGACAAATTTTCACATGTTGTGTCTTTTAACGTGCACATCGTAATGACCCCCTGGCTTGAAATTTTATAACACATTTTCCTCACTCCAGACCCTTTCTTATATATCGTTTAGGGGGATCATTGTTTTTCTTGATGCTTCTTCTTCTATTGGGGTTGGTGCTAGGAATGGTGTGGAATTACGTGACATTTATACATGACCATTTAAAAAAAAATCTAAACCATATATGTTGAATAGTCATTGTAATGGACAAAGGTAGTTCCTTGTATGTTTACAGTGAGAGTACAGAGGTATCCATCGTAATGTCTCAATTATATGAATATGAAAGAAATAGAGGCGCCTAGATTAAAACATTACACTCTTGTCCTCTCAAGGGTTTAGGCCATGAAACAAACCCAATAGTCCAATCTCATGAAGGTGAAGCCGAAGTGTAAAATTGACTTACCATTTTTCATCTTGCATTGACTTACCCAACACATTGGTGATCCGCATGCAACTCACATGGAACATGTTGAACAACCACAAGTATCATAATTCATCAACACATGACAAGTTGTTCTGTGCTCTGTAAAGATGTGTCGACATGAGGTTCAGCATCCGGTTCAATGTATAGGGTGGAAAAAAACTCACTATGCACACATACATGGAATGTACGGCCTCGCCATACGTTGCGAATGCATTATAGCTACGCGTCGTTGGCGAGCTTGCCGTTGTTGATCACGGCTCACACGCTCCTCAACCACCCCTTCACTCCCATTACCTACCATACATGCCCTTGGCTCCACACTTGTCTTTCCCTTTCTTCGTCCACGTGGTCGCTGTTACTCCATTACTCTCGCCACCCGTCCAAAGTACCCCCCAGGGTACAGCTGATGTGCCTCTAGTCCTAGTCCTGCAGAAGGTCCTCCCTCCTCATTTGTTGTCTGTGACAGAGGATCCATATCAGGGACTCGATGCACAGGATCGGCCGACGTTGGTTGCTCATTCACTACATCTTCCCCTGTGGCATGCTCCTCCGTTAGAAACTGTCCTGTTGTATTCTGCTCCTCAACATGTTGATCTTCTGTTGGTACATGCCGAGGAGCTTCCCGACGTCCTTCCCCATCGCTTCCCTGCTGTTGTGGACCGGGCTGCTTGTTCTCTGGCTGTCCTTGTTCCGCCCTTCTTCTTGATTCCTGGTACCACGACGCTTGGGTCTTCACAACCAAGACATGGGGGTGGAGGGGGGAGGGAGTGGGTGACAGGCTTAACATGAAAGCGAAGTACTGTGTAAGAGCGTGGTGCAAGTTCATCGGCACGTGACCAAGTGTACATGGTGACCGAGTGTACATGGTCATGGTGTATGATGGACATAAGAGCAAGCAATTTACAAGACAATTCACATGACATACCAGACTATGCTTTGGCGTCATAGTGAACATGAAGGTGCTTGAAACAGAAAAAGAAATGATGAGTGGGTGGGTGTTGAGTACATGAGGTACAACTATCATTTTGTACACACCTTTGAACGGTCACTCAACATCTGTTGCACGCGTTGACACTCCTCAAGGAGCGCTTCCGGTGTTATAACACGTTGCCTCGATGCTGGTGGGGAAGGGGCTGATGTAGAGGGTACTGTTGGAGGATGCATAACGGCTGAAGTGGGGGTTCCATTTGCAGCTGTGGGTGTTGCCGTTGTAGGTGAGGTGGAGGTCTCACCCATTGTTGACGATGTGCGATTTTGACGTCGTCGTCACACATGTTGTTCATGCCCCGTTGCAACACTGGCAGGACGACTTCCATGAGGAATTCGCGATGGACAATAACGTTCTACATGACCCTGTGCGTTGCATGTGAAACACCTCCTCTTCCTGTTGTACTTGGCCCTGTTTGCCTCCCTCCGAGTTGTAGGAGGCCTTCCAGCCTCTTTCTCCTTGGGCACTGGTGGTGCAAACCCATCCTGTGGCACTAGTTCCTCGTACATTACGGGGGGGAGGGAACCGCTGTACATCTGCTTCCAAGAAGATGCAAGGTATGCCGGATGGCATACATCGCTGACTTTCTTCCCATTGACATGCAACAGTTATGTTACCGCATGGACGCAGGGGAAGAGATGCTCTTGATAGACCCCACACATGCATGACATTTTGTCCAGATTCACAATCCGCGGCTTCGACTAGTGTTTTTTGCCCGTCACAACAGCTTGACAATCTGGTACCACCTCGTTCCTCAGCACATACCCAGACACCAACTCCAATCGCTGGTTGTACATCTCCTGTGCCTTTGGGGCTAGCTCCCCACTGTAAGCCTGAGCTTCTCGACGTCTCGCATTAATCAATCCCTGCCAATACTCCCACACCCAGAAAAAACAATGGAAAGGAGGTAGGGTACGTACGCCTCTCAGTGCAGAGTTCAAGCTCTCCACGATGTTTGAGGTCACATGACCGTATCGAGGAAGGGGAAAGTGTAGACAGCTCCAATGTTCAGGAGCCAGTCCCTCATGTGCTCTTGGGCCACGCCTAAGCACATACTCAAGTGCATCCGGACTCACAGCATCCATCTCCTTTGCAGCTGCTTGCCACTCCTCTATGGTCTGTGCATATACAAGCTTCCAAAAGACTCTTTGGGCTCCAACACCGTAGCGGTCCTTCACATTTTTCCCAATGTGCCATGCACAGTGAGCATGTTTCGCCTTTGGCAGCGCATCTCGCACGGCATTCATGATGCCTGCGTGTCTATCTGACGCAATGACAACAGTTTGGTCCCATAGGATCCCAAATGTCTCTCCCAACTTCTTTGCAAACCAGGACCAGTTATCCTTGTCCTCACTCGGCACAAATGCCATCATCAGTGGGACAATATGGTTGTTGGCATCCAAGGTGGTTGCCATCAACAACACGCCACTGTCATTGCCTGTCATGAATGTCCCGTCAACTGCAACAAACAGTCTCCCACAATCTACCACATTTTTTGCCGTACCGGGGATGATGAACACGCGATGGAAATGCCCTTGAACACTCTCTGCATCTCCTACAGCTTCTGGGTCCTGTCAGATAATCTGCACAAAGTACACATCATGCAATGCATATGCATAAGCAGTTGCACATGGATGAGCATGTGCAAATGAAATCGGTTCAAGTTCAGATGCATATGCATGTGCATTTGCACATGCATGTGCACATTCATATGCATATGCATGCAGGTGCATATGCATGTTCAGGTGCATATGCAAACGCATATGCATATTCAGGTGCATATGCATATTCAGGTGCATATGCAAACGTATATGCATATTCAGGTGCATATGCAAACGCATATGCATATGCATATTCAGGTGCATATGCAAACGCATATGCATATGCATGTGCATATGCACATGACTATGAGCAAATGCGTATGTATGTGCAAATGCATGTACATACTCTGGTGCATATGCAAATGCGTGTGCACCTGAATATGCAAACGCATATGAATTTGCACATTCATGTGCAAACGCATATGCATTTGCACATGAATATGCACCTGAATATGCAAACGCATATGCATATTCTGGTGCATATGCACATGCATATGCAAATGCATGTGCATATTCAGGTGAATATGCACCTGAATGTGCAAACGCATGTGCATATTCAGGTGAATATGCAAATGCATATACATTTGCACATGAATATGCACCTGAATATACAAACGCATATGCATTTGCACATGTATATGCAAACGCATATGCATTTTCATATGTATGTGCAAATGCGTTTGCATATTCACGTGCATATGCATATGCATATGCACCTGAATATGCAAACGCATATGCACTTGCACATGAATATGCACCTGCATATGCAAACGCATATGCATATGCATATGCACATGCATATGCACATGCCTATGGATATGCATATGCATATGCACATGCATATGCATATGCGTATGCATTGCATATGCATCTGCATTGCATATTCATCTGCATTGCATGTTCATTTGCATATGCATATGCATATGCGTATGCATATGCATACGCACATGCATGTGCATATGCATGCGCATATGCACATGCAGGTGCATATGCATATGCACATGCATATGCATATGCATATGCATATGCATATGCATATGCAAATGCGTATGCATATGCATATGCATATGCATGTGCAGCTGTATGTGCATGTTCAGATGCATATGCGTATGCATATGCACAAGCACATGCATATGCATATGCATCGGCAGATGCATATGTATATGCATATGCATATGCTCAGGTGCAAATGCATATGCATATTCAGGTGTATATGCACATGCATATTCAGGTGTATATAGAAATGCATGTGCATATGCATATGCCTATGCATAGGCATATGCATATTCATATGCATATGCTCAGATGCAAATGAATATGCATATGCATATGCAAATGAATATGCATGTGCATATGCATATGAATATGAATATGCATATGCATTTGCAAATGCAGATGCATATTCAAATGCAGATGCATATGCATATTCAGGTGCGTATGCAAATGCATGCGCATATGCATATGCATGTGCAAATGCATATGCATGCACATTATGCATGTGCATATGCATATGCATATTCAGGTGCATATGCATATGCATATGCATATGCTCAGGTGCAAATGAATATGCATATGCATATGCACATGCATATACATATGCTCAGGTACAAATGCATATGCATATTCAGGTACATATGCATATGCATATTCAGGTGCATCTGCAAATGCATGTGCATGTGCATATGCATACGCATATGCATATGCACCTGCACTCCCATATGCATATGCATATGCACATGCACATGCATTTGCACATGCATAGGCATGTGCATATGCAAATGCATGTGCATATTCAGTTTGCACATACATATATGCATGTGCATATGCATATGACCATGCATAGGTGATTGTGTATGCATATACGTTGTGTAACAGTGCACGTGTGAAGAGTACGTACTACGTCGATGAAGGGTTTGAAAATTCTCCATGCTTTCTCTGGATCTCCCAAGTGCTTCTTGAGAAGTTGCTTCCTTGCATGTTGAACCGTGCCGTATGGGACCTTCACTCCACCACCAATCGTAGCCTCGACGACATGACAAAGTGCGGTGATTTGCGTTTTGACATCGGAGTGCATTGTGCCGGCAATGAGTGTGGACGCATAGTTGACACGCCGCGACGGGTGCCCTCTCATTGTCATCGCGGCGCAACTGTACTCGGTGTTCAAGTTCACCACCTCCCACAGTTGTGTCTTTTCTCGCAGGCTAACTCGGACATTGAAGGGACACTTGTTCTTGTCGTCCGCGTTGCGGCACACCATTGTGAAAGACATTGTATCAGAGCTGCCACGTACGTATGGGAACGAAACATACACACACAAATACATACAAGAAAGAATAAACAAATCTTGGCATAATATTCCATACACTACGTCAACATGCTGTGTCCTGCTCACTATCGTCAACCCCTCGCCAAGCTGTAACCAACCCCCTCACACATAGCCATTGTACAAAGCATGCAAGAGAAGAATTGCATGTGCACATGACGTTACAACACATTGCATATGGACATGCATGTGCACGTGACCCCTTACCCCTCCTCCTCCCTCATCACCCGTCCTCCCATCTCCTCTTCACCCGTCCTCCCCCTCCCTCGTCGTCCACCTTCCCCCCTCCTCTTCACCCGCCCTTCCCCCACTCCCTCGTCGCCCGCCCTCCCCCCCCTCGTTAGCCACC
>SZWC01015753.1:22448-40942 GCA_023375785.1 Penium margaritaceum | reverse complement strand
CATGAGACGTTGTTGACAACGCAGATTCGAGCGACCAAGGCGCTCCATGTGGCAGCTTTTCCCTGCTGATGTTGCTGCTGCTGCCGCCGCCGCCGCCGCTGCTGCTGCTTCTGCTGCTCCGGATGGCATGGCTGATGACTCTTCTGAGTTGAAGAATGTGCTGCTGTGCGGATGCAGCCGCTGCAGCGTCGGCACCCAACAACCATTTCTGATGCCTATCGAGGGAACAGGGTGATCCGTTGGTGACGGTCAACAGAGAAGACGACAGAGCCGAGGGAGCATCGCCTTGCCAGGGAGGAGATTCGGAGACGGACAGAGGCAGCGGCGAGGGACACGACGAGGGGAGCGGAGCGACCGCGGAGGGAACGACGATTCGAGCGATAGGCGGACAACCAAAGTGCGAGGAGAGAGAAGAGGCGAAGGCGACGGCGCAGAATCGGCTGCAGGGGTTGATGGAGGACCGCATGGGAGAGAGCGGGAGAGGGAGGGAGCCGACGAATGGAGGGGGGAAGGCGCAGGGCACAGCGAAGGGCAAGGCGAAAGGCACGGCGACTGAGCCCTGTGCACTCGAGAGGCCCTCAGAACACCAAGCAGGCAGCACTGACCGAAGGGCAGCAGCTTCTAGGAAGACGCCGAGTAGGACAAAAACTGGGGAGCGAGCGAAAGCGCCGCAGCGACGCGTGAGAGAGTTGGCCCGTGCAAGCACGTGGACGTTCAGAAAGAAGGGAAGAGCCTGCAAGACGATTACGCCTGACGCAAAACTTGTTTTCTCTCCTCGGGAGGGGGAGAAGGGGTGGTGGGGTCGGGTGACGGGGGCGGGGGGGGAGGGGTGGTTAGAGCGAGAAAAATGCAGTTTTAGCAATGTTTTCACAGTAGCACAAAAAAATGGCCGGTAGCTGAACAAGCGAACAAAAATGGCCACGCCGTAAGATAGCATACACAAATGGTCACTCGCTGTACAAGCCCACAAGAATAGCCAGCGCCTGAATTAGCACACAAAAATGGCCACAGAAAAATGGCCACACACGAAAAAGCACACAAAAATGGCCATCGAGTGCAGGTGATGTCACGTAAACAGTTGGCCCTCACAAAAATTTGGTCACCCGTCTACTTTATACTTCTATTCTCTCTCTTTTAAAGAAAAATCGATTAATTCTTAGTTTGGGTAAAAGATGCGTTAATCTCTGATGTCAAAAGAAGACCCTAGTGACAAAGTTTTGCACCTCACAAAAAGAAGCTCGTCGTCGTCTCACTTCGCACTTGGAGTTGGCCTCTAGGTGGAAATTTTTGTGTGTTACTTCATGGGTGGCTATTCTTGTGTGCTACCTTAGAAACAGGGCTACTTTGTTTTCTAAGGTAGCACACAAAAATAGCCACCCATGAAATAGCATACAAAAATGTCCACTTGGAGGCGAACTCCAAGTACAAAGTGAGATGAAGGCGAACTTTTTTTTGTGAGGTGCGACCTTCTATTGCTAAGGTCCTGTTCTGACATCAGAGATTGGTGCATCTTCTACCTCAACTAAGACTAAGTCGAATTTTCTTTCAAAGAGAAAAAATACTACTACGAAGTAGGTGGGCGACCAAGTTTTTGTGAGGGCCAGCTGCTTACTAAGAAGATGTGTGGAAGCTTCCTAGCCACACAGCCGCTGACTAGGCGTCAGTGCCTGGTCAGTCGGTGACAACAATCACAAGTCGTGCACACACCGGCAAGGATCTGGCTAGGAAACACAAGGCAAAGTGTCACAATGCTTCAATAGCATTTGCAGAGAGAAATGACAAATGACAGGTCCATGGCATAAGTACCTACCGCGGCGCACGGCGGGTGTCGCACGCGGCAATGCAAGATCTGTCCTAAAACCGGCCCAAAACCACGGTTTTGGCTGTAACTCTGCGCAGACATATCAGATCGCTACACCGTCTGAACCTAGACGTGCATAATCAAAACTCGGACGCTACGACTGGTCACATGCATGCATCCAGCATTAAGCGGTGGACACACAATACAAAAGCATGCAAATCGGGCCCACGGCCAGTCCACCGATAAACTCCTATGTGCTGCAGAAAAACTGCAAGAGGTCCCGGGAAGCGTCAAGAGCTCTGGAACGGTCGTCAGTCAGCTAAAGGATGGTAGTCCGCCATCAGATGACACATCGGTGCCTCCAAGGTCCGCATCAGGGATCTGCATAAGTATGGACACGGCCGAGTGGTAACAGTAAACTGTACAGGTCGACAGGAACGTCACAAATCACAACACTCCCCCATGACCCAATGGTACGCATGTCCATACACGTGCAGCACTGAGACGAGTACAAAAAAAACAAGTGCAATGACAAATGGGACATGGACACGGACACACCCCACACTTAACCACTCATGCAAAGGGCGAAGTCCAACAGAACGAATGGCCACCAGGAACTTTCCGTGTGCTAGTGCCTTTGTCAAGAAGTCAGCACGCTGCATGTCAGTGCCAACCCAAATGGCGGAGATCACGCGTCGCTCCACTAGATCATGCACGAAGTGGTGCTCAATCGCAATGTGCTTCGTGCGAGCACGAAAGACACCAGAGTTCTCCGCAATGGCAAGAGGACTCTGGTTGTCACAGTGAAGCACAATGGCGGGTACTGACTGGCCAAGCTCATGGAACAGGCGCTGCAGCCATATTGCCTCAGCAGCCCCTACACCTAGAGCAACGTACTCTGCCTCCGATGAGCTACGTGCAATGCAGCCCTGCTTCCCTCTGCGCTAGGACACAGCGGTCCCACCGTGTAGGAACACGTAATCGGTGCGACTGTGTCCATCTCGGCTCCAGCCCAGTCGCTGTCGGTGTAGCCATCAAGGACCAGCGAACACTACCAGGAAAAGCAGAGTCTGAGGTACGGTGTGGAGACCACGTACCGCACCATTCGCACAGCCGCGTGAAGGGCTCTAGCGCGTGGAGCCTGCGAAAATTGGGCAAGGAGGTTGACGGCAAGTGCGATGTCAGGACGTGTGGTAATGGCCAAGTACATCAGAGATCCAATCAGACGGAGGTACAGGGACACATCCACTGTCTCCCCAAGCTGTGTGGGATCGTCAACCTTCAGGACATCCTGCCCGTCAGGCGTAAGAGGTGTGGAAGCTGTGGGCACTGCACCGAGAAGGTCACTAAAGCGCTCCCCCACAACATGTGTGTATCGGGCCTGATGCAGTGGTAGAGTGCGACGTCTGCGGTCTCGCACGATCTCCATGGAAAGAAACACCGCTGCAGGACCAAGGTCCTTCATCCTATAGGCACTCTCGAGCACCGCCTCGGCCTCTTTCGCGGCCTTAAATGAAGGAGACGCTATCAGAAGGTCATCGACATAGACCAGGATGGCGGTGAATCGCTTCGGCATCAGTCGGATGAAGAGAGAGGGATCTGCATCGCTCTGTACATATCCTGCATGAGTCAGGGTGCCAGTGATCTCCTGGTTCTAACACCAAGGAGACTGCTTGAGGCCGTACAAGGACTTGCGCAAGCGCCAGACCTTGTCACCTTCCTCAAAGCCGGGTGGCTGAGCCACATAAATCTCCTCATCCAAGAAGCCATGGAGGAACGCATTGTTCGCATCCATCTGGTGCAGTTCCCAGTCATGCCGAGCCACTACACCGAACACAGCTCGAGCTGAGGTCATGCAGCCGACAGGGGCAAAGGTGTCAATGTAATCGATGCCCTCAATCTGAGAGTACCCCTTGACGACCAAGCGAGCCTTCTGGCATTCCAGTGAGCCATCCGGCTTCACCTTCTTGCGAAAGACCCACTTTACCTGAATAGCCTTCCTCCCAGGTGGAAGGTCGACTAGCTCGTAAACTTCGTGCTCTCGGATGGCGCAGAGCTCATCCTTGCAAGTAGCACACCACGCGTGAGCATCCTATGACAAGAGAGCTTCCCTCTGTGTACCGGGGTTAGGCACCATAGAGGGAGAGCTCTGCCTGGCAAGAGCACACGCCTCAGTGCTAGGTTTGACAACCACAAGATTGGCTGCTGCATCATAAGCGATATGAAACTCGCAAGTGATGAGGTCGTGCCCTACGGGACTCGATGGATGTACCAATGCGTGCTCAGTGCTGACACTCAGGCCTAGGGCCTTTGTGCGGGGATCACCGCTCACGATGCTGCCAGTAGAGCGCCTGGGCGCAGGACCAGACACTCACTGAGCTTCGGAGTCCAATGGTCGAAGGCGACCGCCAGGCTCACGGGAGTAACCTGGGCTCGAGGGGCGCACCTCCGGCTTAGGAACGGGCACAATTGCAGCTGGGGAGGACTGAGGCAATGGAGCTAGTGATGCCGTGCGAGGAGATGCAGGTGTGGGAGACACAGGTCTCGGTGTGACAGTAGGAGGAGGTGAGGCCGGTCCACGCACGGAGGCAGGGGTGCTGGGGCACCCAAGTATGGTCGCAGGAGTGTGCACAGGTACAGGATCATGGGTACCTGTGGGGCGTGAAGGGGCAGGGGTAGAAGCCGGCGGTGCTGGAGAGATCTCTAGACCGACAGCGATAATTGCTGGGTCATAAAGCGCCGGAGAGGGGGAGGGGGCTCAAACGGACCAATCAGCCTGGCGATCAGTGCTCGCACGCGTAGACTCCCCCATACAATGAGAAACCTCACACGTGGGAACATGTGTGACGGACAGCGATGTGATCAAAGTCAGATCACGGTAGGTGAGGGACTCAACGAAGAGCGCGTCGCGAGACTCAACAATGCGTCGAGTAGGGTCCCAAAACGCCATACCTTCGACCGCGTGGAAATACCGATAAAGGCACACAAGAGACCCCGCGGTGAGACCTTGGACTACTGTTGGTCCCCAGTGTACTACACAGAGGCCAAGGATCGCCAAACACGAGCGAGGCGCAAGTCAGCACGGTGGCCAAACCAGAGCTCATATGGTGTGACGTGGTCCGGAAGAGGACCGTACGGGAGGCGGTTCCAGACCCAAGTCATGTAGGCGAAGCCTTCAAAAACAAAGGACTCTGGAAGACCGCACTCAGACCGCATAGCGCGAACCGCGTCCTCCATGGTGCAGTTCCAGCGCTCAGAATCACCGTTCTGCTAAGGAGTAGCAGGGGCGGGGACCTGGTGAAAGATCTCGTGCTCGGCAAAGAAGCTCTCCATCTCACCAAGGAACTCGCCACTGCAATCCGAGCGGAAGGTGTGTAGCGTGTGGCGAGACTGACGCTCAGCCATCACTAGCCAGAGACAAACCGCAAGAGCGGCGTCACTCTTCAGGCGCACGCTATAGACCCACCGCATCCGGGTGAAGTCATGAGTCAGGGTCAGGACGTATTGACCCCGATGAAACAGAGACTCAACAGGTAGGGGACCAAGAAGGTCCGAATGAACTAAATTGAGGGGGCAAAGTGCGCGTGAACGGGAGTCAGGGTAGGTGCAACGAGGCATCTTACCCTGAGCGCAAAAAAGGCAGTCAGTCTTACGCGGCTTCTTGAAAGAAGCCGCGTCAAGACCGAGAGTGGGCTGTATTCGAATGAACTTCGACACAGTGTCACAGCCTACATGACATTGGCGGCGATGAAGCAATTGCTGGTGCTCAGGATACAAAACACCGGTGACAAAAATAAAGGCGGAAGGGGAGGGGGAGCAAGGAGCACAAGTCCAAGACACGATACAGGTCATCTACAACACAGGCACGAAGGACAACGTTACGAGTCCACTGCTACTACCCCATGACGACATCTGCTGCGGCTGTTGCTGGCCCGAGCCACGCCTCCGTCTCCCCTTCTTACCCCGTGCTGCTGCCGCGACACCCCGTGTCTGAGTCGGTGTAATCGGGGCAGAAGGGGAGGAGGACGACGAGACAGAGGATGGAGAAGAAGTATACATGGGCGGTGTCGGTGGTGATGCAACGACTACTGTAGAAATGAAGGTCTCTTGATGGGCCACGGCTGCCTCACGGGCGGAAGTCACCTGGAGGAAAAGTTGGTGCGCCCAGGGAAGAAACTGTACTGGGGCTGAAAAGGGCTTGAGCACGGCATCGCTGTACCATGTGAAGATGTTTGTGTGCTCAAGGCGAACCCCAAGCATGATCGTGCGGAGCGCCCACAGCTGTGTGCCTCCTGAAGTCCCAAGGCGCGTGTAAATACGCATGGCACGTTGCCAGTAGCCGGCTGTAGGCTCGACAGGCCCCTGGCGAAGGGAGTGAAAGGCACGGATGTGCGCGGCGCGGGTGGCGTGCGTCTCTCTAGTAAGTAGAAAAAATGCTAGGTCCCAGCCCCTGCGTGGATCTATGCCGGTGCCTATGCGCGCCTCGCCAAGGAATGAGAGGAAGTCGACAACAGTCTCGCACGGCATGGCGTACAGAAGTCCGCGCATCGCCCTAGCCGTTGTCAGCACCTGAGCTCGGTTTGTAGTCTGATACGGACGTTGGTAGTAGGGCAAAATGCCCTCTGAAACGACCCAGACACATAGTAAGGGCGGCTTCTTGAACTCCTTGCGTTGCAGCTCCGTAGGGAGAGCAACCACATACTGAGAACGACGAGGGAAGGGAAAGACGCCGGGAAGAGGGAAGTCGCTGGGGTGGAGATCAGGCAATGATCGAAACTCTGGAACGCGAGACGTGTGTGGGGACCGAGAGCTTGTCTGTAGCTGGCGGATACGATCTTGAAGCACACGAATCTCACGCTCCGGAGAGTCGCCCTCCATGCCTGGCATGTCAAGATCCACATCCCAAGTATCAAGAGGTGGCGGGTCGGCTCCAGCTCCTATCTCTGATGTTGGGGTTGACTGCTGTGTATAGGGTGCGACCCCGGCCGCTACCTCGGAAATCTGTCGTGGAGTCGTGGAATGTCCTCAAAGAATCTCGGTAAGTGTACGGATGGCGTCAATCTGCTCCCATTGCAAGTGACTCATCTCATCTTGCTAGCTCCGCAGGTCCTCAATGGCCTGCGAACATGCTCATGACCCCAGAGGAGGAAGAAGAAGGATCTAGTACCTTCTTTCCCTTCTCGTCGGGCTGAGCCATGGTGCCGCTCATTACGGGCCGAGACATCAACGTGGTCGAATTGCAGAAACTTGGGCGTTTCTCGACGGTTCGACACGCTTGAAACTTTTGACCCTCCGACCAAAACTTTGACAAAGGCAAGTGCTGGCGTCAGCAGAAATTTGCTGATGTCAGCAAGAGTTGATGATGTCAGCAAGTAGAAATGCTAACGTCAACTCGCCCTTTTCTTTCTTTTCTTTTTTTTTCTTGTTTCTTTGGTCAACCCTCTCGACTACTGTGCGAGCTGGCGACCGCTCCGCAACAGCCGCGCGGGAGCTCCGCGGAAACGACACAGTAACTTCCGCTTGGCTGTTGCTGTTGCTACGTCGTCAGCTACAGCAGCAGCCGCGCAGCTGCGTGCTGAGCGGCCTCCTGGCCGCTACGCGCTGCGGCTGCTGCACACTTCTGCGGCCGCCTCGCATTACTGCCGCTCCTGCTGCTACGCTGCTGCTGCTGCTGCCGCTGCTGCTACTCTTGCTGCTGCGCTACTGCCTCTCTACTGCCCCCACTGCTGCTGCTGTCGCCGCTACTGTTGCTGCCACTTCTGCCGCCGCACACTGCTGTTGTGCTTTGTGCCGTTCCTATACAGTTTACTGTGACCACTCGGCCGTGTCCATACTCGTGCAGATCCCTGAGGCGGGCGGCCCTGTGACACCGGCGCGACGACAGGTGGCGGACTACCAGCTTGGAGCTGGCCGACCACTGCACCAGAGCCCCAGATGCCACCGGGACTCTCTGTTGTGTCTTCTACATCTTGCAGGCGTCTTTCGGCAGACTGGCCATGAGGCCTATTTGCATGTTTTTGCATTTTATGCTCANTTGTGCTTTGTGCCGTTCCTGTACAGTTTACTGTGACCACTCGGCCGTGTCCATACTCGTGCAGATCCCTGAGGCGGGCGGCCCTGTGACACCGGCGCGACGACAGGTGGCGGACTACCAGCTTGGAGCTGGCCGACCACTGCACCAGAGCCCCAGATGCCACCGGGACTCTCTGTTGTGTCTTCTACATCTTGCAGGCGTCTTTCGGCAGACTGGCCATGAGGCCTATTTGCATGTTTTTGCATTTTATGCTCACTGTCTGTCAATGAATGCATGCATGTGACCAGTCGTAGCGCCCGTCTTTTGACTCTATACGTCTAGGTTCAAACGTCATAGCATTCTGACATGTGTGCGCAGAGTTACGGCCAAAACAGTGGTTTTGGGCCGGTTTTAGGACAGCTCTTGGACTGCAGCGTGCGACACCCGCCGTGGGCCGCGGCAGGTATTTATGCCTTGGACCTGTCATTTGTCATTTCTCTCTGCATATGCTATATTGAAGCATTTTGACACTTTGCCTTGTGTCTCCTAGCCAAACCCGTGCCGTAGTGTGTACGACCTGTGACTGTCGACACCGTCTGATCAGGCACTGACGCCTAGTCAGTGGCTGCGTTGCTAGGAAGCTTGCACGCATTTTCTCATGGTATCAGAGCAGTGAGACAGTTCTCAGTGAGCTACACAGCAGAGACGCAGCAGAGGAGCAGCAATGAGAGTCACCGCTGTAGCAGAGTTCCTGAGGCCTACTGGAGACAGCCGGTCATTGTCTACACAGCCCCACCCACCACGTGAGATCGCAGCAACAGAGGCAGCAGCAGTATTGTGCACTGCCACGCAAGGTACGTGGCGGCTGCAGTGCGTGCAGCCGCCCCTCCCATAGCCATAGCAGTAGCAGAGGCGGCGGCAGCAGCAGCGCAGCAGCAACGGCCGCAGCAGCCGCGGTGGTAGCAGCAGCGCAGCAATAGCAGCGGCAGCAACAGCGTAGAAACAGCGGCGGCAACAGCAACGCAGCAGTAGCAGCGGCAGCCGTGGTGGAAACATCAAAGCAGCAGAAGCAGTAGCAGCAACAACAGCAGTAGCAGCGCGTCAGCGGCAGCAGCAGCAGCGCGAGGCGGCGGTAGCGAGCAGCAGCCGCAGCGCGCAGCACCAGCAGCAGCAGCATGAGCAGTAACAGCGCAGCCGCTGCTGCCACCGCTGTAACACAGCTGCTGCTGCAGCTCATAGCGCAGCTGGAGCAGCAGCTCGGCGAAAGCTGCCATGCAGCTTCCGCGCAGCGTTCGCGGGGCCACCGCGGAGCGGCTGCACGCGCGCGCAGATTCGCGGGAAAGGAAAAAAAGAAAAAAAGGGAGACAAGCCGACGTCAGCAATTTTGCTTGCTGACATCATCAGTCGTGCAGACGTCAGCAACCACCTACTGACGTCAGCACCGCACTTAATCAAATTTTTGGCCGGACGGTCAAAAGCTGCCAGTGTTTCAACTCCTCGAGAAACGCTGACGCTTTAGAAATCCGACAAACCTCATCCGTCGCCCCATACTGAGCGGCGACATGAGCCTGTCCGACAGCAAGGAGAAGGGACCAGGCGATCCCTCCTCCTCCTCGTCTGGCGTACTGAGTCCATGCTCGCAGGCCAGTAAGGACCTGCGCAGCCAGCAGAATGATATGCGTCGTCTCCAGAGAGAGCAGACTGACGCTATCCGCACGCTGACTGAGCTTCTACGCGCTCAGTCCAGGGCCCCTCCGCAGATCTCAAGGGGAGCTGCCGGAGTTGCGATCTCTACCCAGCATTCGGTTCAGGCACCCGTGACAGGTGCTCCACCTGACCCACCACCTGCTGACATCCTTGATGATGAGCCACCACACGATGAGCCATTCATGCTAGGCATCAAGGATAACTCCTAGGAGCACGAGATTCGAGTTCACCTGACTACCCTGGCGATCACCCTCTCCCAAGAGTTTTTCCCATCTCTCGTCCTCCTCAGCCTGCGGTTGCTCTCCCCACGGAGCGACAACCTAAGGACTTTGAGGCACCGCCTCCACGGTACATCAGCAAGAATGGTTTTGACTACTAGGAGATCCTGTTTCAGGTGTGTGCTACATCTGATGAAGTGTTGCCTTACCACCACAGCCCGTACCAGTCTACAGACCCAGCACAGGCACTGATAGCAGCCTAGGCCATGCGCGGACTTCTCTACGCCATGCCACGCGAGACTGTCGTCGACTTCCGCCCCTTCCTTGGTGAGGCTAGCACAGGCACCGGCGCCGATCCTCGTGGAGGCTGGGATCTGGCGTTATCCCTGCAGGCCGCAGAGACGCACGCCACTCGTGCGTCACACATTCGTGCTTCCCATTCGCTTCGTCAGGGGCCTGCGGAGTCTGCAGCGGATTATTGGCGACGCGCTATGCGTATCTACACGCGTCTAGGGACCTCAAGAGGCACACAGCAGTGGGCGCTTCGGACGATTATGCTCAGAATTCGCCTTGAGTACACCGACACCTTTATGCGGTACAGCGAAGCTGTCCTCGAGCCTTTCTCAGCCACTCTGCAGCCGCTCCCTTGGGTGCATCAGCTTTTCCTCCAGGTGACTTCAGCCCGCGAGGCAGCAGTAGCGCATCAGGAGACCTCCCTCGCTGTAGCAGTCATCGCATCACCACCATCTTCTCTCCTGCAGTCACCCTCATCCACCTCCACCATGTCCACCTCATCTTCCTCCTCCTCTTCAACCCCGTCTACACCCACGTAGACACAGGGCGTTGCAGCAGCCGCCCAGGGGAAGAAGAAGAATAGGAAGCGTGGATCAGGTCAGCAACAGTCGTCATCCAGTGGTAGCAGTGGCCGTTCTGTACACTGCTACAACTGTGGAGGCGCCTATCGCTACACCGAGTGCCAGCAGCCACTTGACTGGGCGCGGATCATCCGTAGGCTTCAGGCTGCTCATGCTCTTCGTTCCACGTCCGGCGCATCCCCCGCACCCTCCTCGGGACGTGCAGCGGCCAAAAATGTAGCTGTACCTGCATCCTCACCGGCGAGCAGCAGCGCTCCGGACCCACGCGACCGCACCATCTCCGAGCTTTGTCATCTTGTGGCGCTTCACTTTCAGGGAGGTGCGAGTGTGTTGTCATCGTCGGGTGGTTCACAAACTGCTTGTTCGTCCGCTCCCGTGGCTCGTGAAGAGCGTGTGGGGGAGCACAGTCAGCATGTGATGATGATGGGCCTGACTGCACTGACTGGATTCATGAGTCTCATCTTCGTGATGTACGTCGTTCCTTCCCACTGTCGGCTCAGCGTCCCTCTGATGTCGCGTGTTCCATTGCTCGTTGTATAGTGACGTCCACCAGTCGTGACTCCAGTGGCACTTGGATCATCAATTCTGGGGCCACCCATCACATGACGTGCCGTCGTAGTGACTTTGTCGTACTTGGTCCAGTCACGACTGTTCGTTCTATTCGTACAGGCTGTGGTCAGTCCTTGCCAGTCCACGGTGTGGGGGTTGTATGTTTCGACGGTCCGTCTGGCCCCTTGTATCTTTCTGACGTGTTGTTTGTGCCTGATCTTCAGCTCAGCCTGCTTTCTGTGCGTGCCTGCACTCTGATGGGTCTCTCTGTGGAGCACACCGCTGATTCAGTGACTGTGACTGCTACTGACACCTGCAGCATTGTCTTGCATGCTTCAGTCATAGATGATTTGAATCGTATCGCTCGACCCTCCTCCCCTTGCTCTCCCTCCTCATCCGGTCGTGTTTTTGTCATTGATGTTCTATCCTCGGAACACCAGCGGTTACTTCATCGTCGTCTATGTCACATGGGCTCCGACACTGTGTCAAAGCTCATTCGGACACAGCCTGCTCTTGGTCTTGACGTGGCTTCTTTTGAGAAGCCACCCAAGACCAATTGTCTTCTCTGCGCTCAGGGAAAGATGCACTGGTGCACTTACCCTCACTCGTGTTCTCGAGCGCTTAGGCCTCTTGAGTTGGTCCACTCGGACCTGCTCGGTCCTCTCCCGGTCGAGTCCCTGTCCGAGAGGGGCCGGTATGTTCTGACGCTGACTGATGACTTCACCCGCATGCGGTGCGTCTACATTCTGCGTCAGAAAAGTGATGCCGCCTTTGCGGTTCAACTCTGGCTCGTGATGGCTGAGCGTCAGTCTTGCCACACGCTACATACTTTTCGCTCGAAACGCGGCGGCGAGTTCCTCGGCGAGATGGACTCCTTCTTTGCTGAGCATGGTATCTTTCACCAGGTCTTCGCTTTTGCTACTCCATAGCAGAACGGTGTATCTGAGCATTGGAACCGCACCATGGGGGAATGCGGTTCGCGCCATGCGATTTGAGTGCGGTCTCCCAGAGTCTTTCGCCTTCGAGGGCTTCGCCTACATGACTTGGGTTTGGAACCGCCTCTCGGATGGTGCACTTCCAGACCATGTTACACCGTACGAGCTCTGGTTTTGCCACCGTGCTGACCTTCGTCTCGCTCGTGTCCGGGGATCTCTGTCCTCCGTGTGGTACACCGAGGACCAGCAGGCGTCCAAGGTCTCCCCTCGGGGTCGCTTGTGTGCCTTCATTGGCATCTCCCCGCAGTCGAAGGCCTCGCGTTTTTGGGACCCCACTTGTCGTCGCGTCATTGAGTCCCGTGATGCACTATTTTTTAAGTCACTCACGTACCATGACCTAACTTCGATCATAGCCCTCTCCGCAGCCCATGTCCCTTCCTGTAAGGGTCCTCCGCGGATGGGGGAGACTTCTACGCCAGCGACCATCCCTCGTCCGGCAGATGTGTCCGTTGGAGCCCCCTCTCGATCTCCAGCCCTTGATGATCCGGCAATCATTGCCGTCGGCCCAGAAATCTCGCCTGTACAGCCTGTTTCGCACCCCACAGGTACCTCTTCTCTCACGCCTCCTGCACCATCACCTCTTTCTGCCGGCACCCCTGCTCTTGCGTCTGACTCAGTTTTGCCCACTCCCGTTCCTACGTCGGTTGACACCCCTACCTTAGTGTCCGGACCAGCCTTGCCTGGTGTCACACCCAGCCCCATGTCTCCCACACACTCACCTCCTCGCTCGGCCTCTCCGGCTGCCTCGTCTCAGCCCTCACCAGCTGTGGTCGTACCTGTTCCCGTGGTCGCACCTCTCCCTGAGCTTGAGGTGCGCCCCTCGACCTCCGGTTACTCCCGTGAGCCCAGTGGCCGCCTTGGACCACTAGACTCTGGAGCTCAACGAGCGACGGGACCCTGACCCAGGCGTTCCACTCGCAGCATCGCGAGTGGTGATCCAGGCACAAAGGCCTTACGCCTGAGTGCCCGCACTGAGCTTTAAGAGGTACATCCAGCGTGCCTTGTAGGGCACGACCTGGTCACTCGCGAGTTCCATATCGCCTGTGACGCAGCTGCTGATCTCGTGGTCGTCAGGCCCGACACTGAGGCGTGTGCACTCGCCACGCAGAGTTCCCCCTCTATGGCGCCTGACCCTGGCACATTGAGGGAGGCTCTCTCATTGCAGGATGCCGATGCCTGGCGAGCTGCTTGCGAGGATGACCTTCGCGCTATCCGAGAGCACAGACTCCATGAGCTTGTCGACCTTCCCCCTGGGAGGAAGGCGACTCAGGTCAAGTAGGTCTTTCGCAAGAAGGTGAAGCCGGATGGCTCACTGGAACGCTACAAGGCCCGCTTGGACGTCAAGGGGTACTCTCAGATTGAGGGAGTCGATTACACTAACACCTTTGCCCCTGTCGGCCGCATGACCTCAGCTCGAGCTCTGTTTGGTGTAGTGGCTCAGCATGACTGGGAAATGCACCAGATGGATGTGAACAATGC
Organism: Penium margaritaceum; assembly: GCA_023375785.1. Taxonomy (NCBI): domain Eukaryota; kingdom Viridiplantae; phylum Streptophyta; class Zygnematophyceae; order Desmidiales; family Peniaceae; genus Penium; species Penium margaritaceum. The sequence goes on along the minus strand of SZWC01015753.1, from coordinate 27,305 downwards.
GTTCCTCCATGGCTCTCACGATGACAAGATTTACGTGGCTCAGCCACCAGGTTTTGAGGACGGTGATAAGGTCTGGCGCTTGCGCAAGTCCTTGTACGACCTCAAGCAGTCTCTACGGTGCTGGAACCGAGAGATCACTGGCACTTTGACTCGTGCAGGATACGTACAGAGCGAGGCAGACCCATCGCTCCTCATCCTACCGACACCCGAGCGGTTCACCGCCATCCTGGTCTATGTTGATGACCTCCTGATTGCGTCTCTGTCCCTGGAGGCCGTGAAGAAGGCCAAGGCTGTCCTGCAGACTGCCTACAGGATGAAGGACCTCAGTCCTGTATCGGTGTTTCTCGGTATGGAGATCGTGCCAGATCGCAGAATTCGGACACTGTTGCTGCATCAGGCCCGATACGCAAGAGTCGTGGGGGAGCGCTTCAGCGATCTCCTTGGTGCAGTGCCTTCTACTTCCACACCTCTTACACCCGATGGGCAGGATGCCCTGAAGGTGGATGATCCTGCACAACTAGGGGAGACAGTGGACGTGACCTTCTACCTCCGTCTCATCGGATCTCTAATGTACCTGGCCACCACCACGCGTCCTGACATCGCGTTCGCCATCAACCTCCTCGCTCAGTTCTCGCAAGCTCCACGTGCGAGAGCCCTTCATGCGGCTGTGCGAGTGGTATGGTACGTGGTCTCCACGTCGTACCTCAGACTCTGCTTTCGTCGGCAGTGTTCGGTGGTCCTTGTCGGCTACACTGACAGTGATTGGGCTTGGAGCCGTGATGGGCGCAGTCGTACTGGCTACGTGTTTCTGCTCGGTGGTACCACTTTGTCTTGGGGAAGCAGGAAGCAGGGCTGCATTGCACGTAGCTTGTCAGAGGCAGAGTATGTTGCTTTGGGCGCAGGGGCTGGTGAGGCAGTATGACTGCAACGCTTCTTTCTTGAGCTTGGGCAGTCTCTACCCGCCATTGTGCTGTGTTGCGACAACGAGAGTGCTCTTGCCATTGGAGAGAACTCTGGTGTTTCCCATACTTGCACAAAGCACATTGCGGTTGAGCATCACTTCTTTCGTGATTTGGTGGAGCGACCCGTGATCTCCATCATGTGGGTTGGTACTGACACGCAGCGTACTGACTTCTTGACGAAGGCACTTGCTCGCGGAAAGTTCCTGGTGGCCATTCGTTCTATTGGGCTTCGCCCCTTGCGTGAGAGTGGTTGAGTGTGGGATGTGCATCTACATCTCATTTGTTAATGTCACTCACTATTGTGTTCCTACCAGTACTGCACGCATATGGACATGCATACAATCGGGTCATGGGGGAGTGTTGTGCTTTGTGCCGTTCCTGTACAGTTTATTGTGACCACTCGGCCGTGTCCATAGTCGTGCAGATCCCTGAGGCGGGCGGCCCTGGTGACACCGGCGCGACGACAGGCAGCGGACTACCAGCTTGGAGCTGGACGACCACTGCACCAGAGCCCCAGATGCCACCGGGACTCTCTTTTGTGTCTTCTACATCTTGCAGGTGTCTTTCGGCAAAGTGGCCATGAGGCCTATTTGCATGTTTTGCATTGTATGCTCACTGTCTGTAAATGGATGCATGCATGTGACCAGTTGTACCGTCCGTCTTTTGATTTTGCACGTCTAGGTTCAGACGGCGTAGCATTCTGACATGTGTGCCCAGAGTTACGGCCAAAACAGTGGTTTTGGGCTGGTTTTAGGACAGCTCTTGGACTGCCGCGTGCGACACCCGCAGTGCGCCGCGGCAGGTATTTATGCCTTGGACCTGTCATTTGTCATTTCTCTCTGCATATGCTATATTGAAGCATTCTAACACTTTGCCTTGTGTCTCCTAGCAAAACCCGTGCCGTAGTGTGTACAACCTGTGACTGTCGACACCGTCTGATCAGGCACTGACGCCTAGTCAGCGGCTGCGTTACTAGGAAGCTTCCACGCATTTTCTCAGTTGCTGTTGTGGTGCTGCCGCCGTGCGCTGCTGCCGCCGCTGCTTCTGCCACTGCTGCTGTGCTGCTACTCTACTGCACTGCTACTGCTGGTGATGAATGCTACTTGCGACTGCAGTCTCACGTGGTGATGGTAAGCGACGTCGACGGCGGTCTGCTGTCGTCGACGGGTCCCTGTGGATCTGCTACAGCTGTGGCTCTCACTGTTGCTGCTCTGGTGCCTCTCTGTTGCGCAGCTGGATGAGAATTTTCTCACCGCTCTGATACCATGAGAAGATGCGTGGAAATTTTCTAGCGACACAGGCGCTGACAAGGCGTCAGTGCCTAATCAGTCAGTGACGACAGTCAAAACGTGCACACACCGGCAAGGATCTGGCTAGGAGACACAAGGCAAAGTGTCACAATGCTTCAGTAGCATTTGCAGAGAGAAATGACAAATGACAAGTCCATGGCATAAGTACCTGCCGCGGCGCACGGCGGGTGTCACACGCGACAGTGCAAGATCTGTCCTAAAACCGGCCAAAAAGCATTGTTTTGGCGGTAACTCTGCGTAGACATATCAGAACGCTACGTCGTCTGAATCTAGACGTGCAGAATCAAAAGCCAAATGCTACGAGTGTCACATGTATGCATCCGGCAACAAGCGGTGGACACACAATACAAAAACATGCAAATCGGGTCCACGGCCAGTCCACCGATAAACTCCTCTGTGTTGCAGAAAAACTGCATGAGGTCCCGGCTAGCATCAGGAGCTCTGGAACGGTCGTGAGTCAGCTCCAGGATGGTAGTCCGCCACCAGATGACGCACCGGTGCCTCCAAGATTCGCATGAAGGATCTGCACAAGTATGGACACGGCCGAGTGGTCACAGTAAACTGTACAGGTCGACAGGATGGTCACAAATAACAACACTTACTGTTGGTGTATGGGCTTTGAGCGATCGTGTAGCCTTGTTTAGGGAGAGCATCCTAGTGGCTCCATTACTCCTTATGTGACATGTATGGTGCATTCTAGCAGCTCTGTTTACGTGTTTACTAGAGTTTTCTCGGTGGTTGAGACTCGGGCACTTGGTGGTTTGTGCCAGTGCACCGGGAGACCACATAGAAGTCTGCATAGTCTCTGACAAGTGATGCACTCTTTCATGGTCGAGACCCAAGTACCTGGTGGTCTGTACCGGTACCTCGGGAGACCTAGCACTGATTAGTCTAGCCTTGTTGACCCCTTGTCAGATGTGTGTAGCTTGCATGTGGCTGAGACCCGGACGCCCGATTATGTGCTCCGGCGTCTCGGGAGGCCTAAACTTGCTTAGCTTGGCTAGCCCGTGATGCTAGTGTGTCACCGTAGAGTCTGGTTGTGTTTGGGGTACATTGGATGATTTCTTGTCGGTCGAGACCCGGGCACACGGTTGACTGTTCCGGTGCCTCGGGAGACCTCCAGTGTGTGGTTTCATGTTCTGGGATATGTGAATTCCCCGTCCATGCCTTTTGGTACGGCGGGGATGACGGGGCCTGGTGGGCTAGCCGCCAGTCCCCAGTACATAAGCTCGTCGTAGGGCTCATTGTACTCCTTGATTCTTAATCTATTCATTCCATACTTAGCCAAATCTTGGCGCTGCATTTCTCCCACTCACCACCAGAGCTCGTGTCTCTTCCAACATGAGCCTGCATGCCCTAGATGTATTTCAGCACTTACGTGGCACCACCTGCACGCGGTGGCTATTTTTGTGTGCTTTTTAGCGTGTGGCCATTTTTGTGCTGGCCATTTTTGTGTGCTCCTACAGCGAGCGGCCATTTTTGTGTGCTATGTGACGGCGTGGCCATTTTTTTGTGCTCGTAGAGCGATCGGCCAATTTGTGTGCTGATTTAAAAACATTGCTAAAATTGCATTTTTCTCCCGGGGTAGAGCTCCTGCATGTCTTCGAGGCTTCGCTGCGTATCGGGAGCTGAGCTGGATCAGCGTCTCATCCCAAGAGTCTTTAATGTGGAGCACCTTTTCAGGTAGAGCGTGGCATGCCAACCACCACCATGTTTCTCACTTAGATCAAGCCTCAAAATGGGCCATTAGTACAATCTTCAACCCTTCATGAAATGTTTCAACTCAAATTTCATGTTACAACACACTCATGCGTGAATGTACGTGCCATGGATGATGTAGTTGTTGTGCTTTGTACCGTTCCTGTACAGTTTACTGTGACCACTCGGCCGTGTCCATACTCGTGCAGATCCCTGAGGCAGGCGGCCCTGGTGACACCGGCGCGACGACAGGCGGCGGGCTACCCGTCTGGAGCTGACCGACCACCGTTGCAGAGCCCCAGATATCACCGGGACTCCTTGCCGTGACTTCTACGTCTTGCAGGCGCCTTTCGGCGGACTGGGCATGAGCCCCATTTGCATGTTTTTGCATTATATACTCGCTGTCCGTCGATGGATGCATGCATGTGACCAGTCGTTGCGTGCGTCTTTTGATTCTGCACGTCTAGGTTCAGACGGCGTAGGATTCTGACATGTGTGCGCAGAGTTACGGCCAAAACAGTGGTTTTGGGCCGGTTTTAGGACAGCTCTTGGACTGCCGCGTGCGACACCCGCCGTGCGCCGCGGCAGGTATTTATGCCCTGGACCTGTCAGTTGTCATTTCTCTCTGCATTTACTAAGCTATTGAAGCTTATGAGACTTTGCGCGTCTCCCTAGCCTGATCCTTGCTGTTTCTTGCACCTGCCTGCTTGCTAGTGCGTCAGCTGACTGGACAGTGTTGCCACGTCAGCAGCAGCAAGGCTAGGAAGCTTCCTAGCAGTTTCTCATGGTATCAGAGCGGTGAGACAGATCTCACCGAGCTGCGCAGCAGAGACGCAGCAGAGCAGCAGCAGTGAGAGTCACCGCTGCAGCAGATCTTCTGGGACCCG
>SZWC01015752.1:23950-36205 GCA_023375785.1 Penium margaritaceum | reverse complement strand
GTGGCGATTGCGTGGTGACGTCGCTGCTGCCAACGTCGGCTGCGACGGGTCCCAGGATGTGGCGGCGGCGGTGACTCTCACTGCTGCTGCCTGTGCTGCGTCTCTGCGGGGCAGCCCAGCGAGAGGGGTCTCGCTGCTCTGATACCATGAGAAATTGCTAGGAAGCTTCCTAACCTTGCTGCTGCTGATGTGGCGACACTGTCCAGTGAGCTAACGCACTAGCAAGCAAGCAGGTGCAAGAAACAGCAAGGATCAGGCTAGGGAGACGCGCAAAGTCTCATAAGCTCCAATAGCTTAGTAATGCAGAGAGAGATGACAACTGACAAGCACACAGCATAAATACCTGCCGCGGCACATGGCGGGTGACGCACGCGACAGTGTCAGTTTGTCCTAAAACCGGCTCAAAACCATTGTTTTGGCCGTAACTCTGCGCACAGGCATCCAAACGCAACACCGTCTGAACCTAGAGATGCAAAATCTCGAGCCAGACGCTACGACTGGTCACACGCACAAGTCCGGCATCGATCGGTGGACGGACAATGCAAAACATGCAAATCGGGCTCGAGAGCCAGTCCACCGAGAAAACTCTAGCACCTGCAGAAAAACTACATAGCACCCCAGCAAGCACCCGGGACGTCGTGGCAATCGTCTGGCAGCTGCTGGTGGCTGGATCCACCAACCGTCAGTGCTCCGGCGCCAGCTGGGCCCGCATCAGGGATCTGCACGAGCATGGACACGGCCGAGTGGTCACAGTAAGCTGTACAAATGGACGGAAACAACTCACACCACAACAAAGTGCACTTAAAATACAAATGACGGAACTGTTGAGCGCATACATACATACATAAGCGAAAACAAGAATAAGGTACACTTTGGGTCTTGCTCGCTCCTTTCAAGTGACGTGTGTGACTTCATGTATGCGAGGCTCCTCCAATAATCTCCAACGATGAGACAAGGAGTTTTGGGAATATCAAGGTGTGTCCTTGTAGAATTTCAGTGCCGTCCAGAAATCAACCGAACAGTATTGAAACGTTGATATGGTTCCCGATCACTCTTTCAAAGGTCGAACTTGTCATAACCTTCCGGAACGGAAGATCGGGGAAGGACCGAATATCAACGCGCAAATGGGCACATGAAAAAGGAAAGAAATGTTAGCGTTCTGAGTTTAGCGAATCAAACTCGTCAAATACGCAACACCTCTCCTTCCCACCCCTCTTTTAGCCGCGACATCTCAGGTCGTAGTGAGACGTAGCGGTGATTCCAGCTAAAATAGCGATTGATCGACATCCCGTAGGATACCGTAGGGCTCCTAGCCATTTTGCAAATCGTTGTAGCCCTGCCACATAACAAGATATTCCATTACTTTTCCACTGCGGTGGAGTCCCAAAGTATCTTTGGTTGCATATAATGTGACCTTGTATGCATCCACAGGTGGAAACGAAGGAACATCTATGTCAGTGAAGTTCTTGCTGGGTCTGCTAGAACATCCGACGATTGGTGTGGAACACCGGGTGAATAGTCATGTCGTCTGGTAGTCAGAGTTGTGCGATGTCAAGTGTCCGCATCTCCTCGATCGCAAACGGTCCCAACTACTTGGGTTTAAGCTTTACACACTCCTCCACTCGCAAATGGACGTTCGTGGAGCTCTATATGATGTGATGACCAATGTGGAATTTGGTTCCCATCCGATGCTTGTCAACAGCTCGCTTCATCCCTGCTTCAGTCTTCACGAGTGTCTGGCGACTCTCATCCAAGATGCTTTGGAGGTCTCACCGTTGTACATCAACTTGTTATGTTGCTTGATCCCTGTAAACCTGGCGGAGTTGAGGGCAGTTTTCCAACCTCCTCCGGATTTTTTTGTTGCTGCAAAGATTGCGATGTTGTATGCGAGCTCGGCAATTGCTGGCTTGACCGTCCAGTCAGTGCCATGTGGCTCGTACAACATTTGGAGTAGTTGTTCAAGGGTCTGATAGATGCGCTCAATCTGTCCGTCCATCTAGGGATAGAAGGCCATTGAGAGAAGGATCTGAATACCGTATCGAGTCATCGGTTGGAGCCATAATCTATTGGTGAACCTCTCGTCTCACTCGATGGTAATAGAAGAGGGGACGTCATGTAGTCAAACGACCTTTTTGAGAAAAAAGTCGCCCTGTTCCCCTCAGTGGTAAATATGGTTGTCGTCAAGGTAACGTGTGACATCTCTGAGAACTAATCGACCACCATGAGTATTTCATCAAACCCCTCCGCTGTGACAAGCAAGTCCTTCTTGAAGTCCATGGAGATATCTAACCATGGTCTATTTTTGTACTGGTAGCGGTTGAAGTAAACCGGGGGTTGGGTTCGCCTCGACTTATGGCTTTGACACACATTGCCTGTCTTACACTAACTTGGGATGTCGGTTTGCCTCTTGTACCACCACTAGTACTTTGTCGGTTTTTTAGCATCTTTTCCTCGCCAAAGTATCCACCTTGACCAGTGTGATGACATTCTTCCAATAGCATGTGACGGATATCATCTCTAGGTGATACAACCTGGCGAGTGAATCGCTGTCGCTAGTAGGGATTGTCGCTCAAAAAAATGGTTTTGTCGTACTCGCTTATTGACTTGCAACCTTTTGCGAACAACCTCACAAGGTAGGGCTCTCGCTCCACGAGAAACATACAGATTGTGGCCATCACATACGGTCGCCAACTTAGAGCATTTGCCAGATTAGATCCAAGCCAGGACTCGAAGGAGAACTTGAAGTTTGACTCTTAGAACTCTATCCATCCAATATGTAAGTGGCTTAGTTTTGGCTGAGTCTTGAGGTACTTCACTACATGGTGGTCGTTTTCGACAACGCATCGTTGGTATTCCCCAGAGCACCATCACGTCTGAACGGTCCAGCTTGCTGATTCCACAAGTTCAGACCTCATCTTGTCTTGAGAAGTGTGGGTATAGTTACTTCCAAAGCTATTGTGATCTGGAGGTTGATATAGGGTTGTAAGTGTTTACGATGAATTGGGGAGAAGTGGAACTTATTTATGGGGATGTTTTCATTCCAGTTTGCGTCTTATGACATTTGAAAGGATGGAGGTGTAAGGAGTTGCGAGTAGACTGTAAGGATGGCTAGGGAGTAGAAGGATGGCGGTACAAGGGAATAGACGGGTGAACATGCAAAACTATGAGAAATTCATTTTCATTCATGAAAATAGGGATTAGGAGCTTGTCTTGAATCATTTTTGGATGAGCCAAATGGTGGGGATACAACTCAATGGAGGATAACATAAGTAAGGATTGGTGTTGTTCTGGGAAGGGAGGGGTGTGTAGACAGAAGACCATGGAAATTGGGAGGCTGGTGAGGTCCTGAATCGCCAAGAATCTTTTATCTTTTGATATTTTTGGGATGAAGGATCTAGCATGAAGAATACGGGTCCAAGAGATGGATATGGTATTGATGGTATCAGAGACGTCGTGTTGTCAAACAAATGAGAAAGACAAGAGATGCCTAAAAAATAGGGTGAATAACGTGACTTCCTCAATAAGGAGCCACCACGGTAAGGGAGGTATGCCAAAGGGTGCTAAATAAGCTTTGCATATGAGACAATTGTGTAGAACACATTCCAGACTAAGCTCATAAAAAAAGGATTAAAGAGGTAGAAATTTCTAGAAAGCAGGAACATAATTGCTACAAAGTTAAGAGTCATCTATGAACAAGGTTCAATGTGGCCTGTGTCCTTTCACCTCAGGGGATAAACCAATGTTTAACATTAATTTTGATTCTAAGCTCTAATTTAGTCCATGCTCCAAAAGCGAGTTTTGAGTGATTCTACAAGCAGGATGCAAAGGGTTCGAATTAGAGGGACAATTGATTCTGGTTGATCATAACAAGTGGTTTTTTAGCTTTTCGACCTTAACAATGCACAAACTTCTGTCCTGCATTTTGTCACCGGTCGTCAAAAGTCAAACGCCGTCACTCGACATCATGCAAAGTGAAGGAATTTCCAAGAAGCAGTTTGGAGTATGCTCAACGAAGTGAATGAGCAAAGCGCTTAGCATCCTTACTGGGAAAATAAAACCTCCATGCGGTGTTATTAGAAACCTAACACCATACTTGACAACTTAAGTAAAAAAACTAAGCATGGAAATGGTCTGCCTATCACACAAATACAGGGCTGTGCTTTGAGAGTCATTCTCTGTTTCACTCTACTCTCACATGATCTTTATGTGGATTGTATGACATATCATCTAACGGGTCTCTAACTGTGGGACTTGCATTACATGGCACACCCGTCCTCTTAATGGCCGTAGTTAGGTCACTAAACTAAAAAATGGCCACCCCAACCGCATTGAGAACATGGTGCAGATATTTTCTCCCACTTCGCCTGCAATTGTGGATGAAATAAGCTGCACCGACTGAGTGAGGGACACCGTCCTTGACAAAGGAGAAATTATAACTTGGACACAGTACGTTTCTTTTGCGCAACCAACACGTATCAACGTAGAGTGCTTTCAACGTGGCCAAAGCCACTATCTGCCATGCTCTCCACGAAGTCACTTCCACCCTAGTTGCCATGGCTCTAAGCGTCATCAGATAGCTAGCTGGCATCGAAGGCTCACCGGTGCAATGGATGAGCCCCTCCATCAACAATTATCACCCTTGACGACTTCAGAGGTGGTCTTGCAGAGAATATTCACTGTCGAGGCTGCCTTGTACACTCACACGTTCAAGAGCTCCTACTTGCCATGAAAGAGTACGGTTTCACAAATAGATCTGGCATTAATGGCATCATTCATCTTCTGATTTTGCCCTTTTGTCATTTTAATTTACTTGCACAACCTGTTGCATTCGGCTTGAAACCTTTACTATAAAAAGTTCATATCCATTCACAAGATATTCAGTACAACACTCCACGGAGAATAATGGATGAAAAGAAGGAGACAGCCAGTACCACAAGTAAAAGTAGAATGCCTTGAGAAATCATGGCAAGACATATCAAACAATTGTGTCACTTCAGTGAACAATGATAGGTGCACTTGCAAACCATCATCAAGTAGCCTTTAAACTACGAAAGTCCTACATCTTGTCCATAATTTCCTAGTGACCTGTCCAATTCTTGAGCAACTGCATCCTCCGTATGGTGTCCTCACTCAATCACTTCCTGAAATCACTTCCTGCTTACATTGAACAAGAAATGGCATGCTCGCATGCGGCTGACGCCGCAGGAGTACTCAAGAAAGACATTGAAAAGGCAAACTAAATTGGTAACTGCATGTTGTTTTTGAACAAAAATATAATGGGATTAGCATCCTCAAGGAGGCGATCTTCTTGGATGTAGAGACCCATTTCACACTCGAGTGGGAATTCCTTGGAGGCATGGAATACACGCGCGCTGTCATAATGTCATAATGTGTGCTTTCATCTTATTGTATGTGCGACAAGGTTGCGGATGATCCTCATGTCCACAAATTGAGAGGCACCTACATGTCTCACGCATAGCAAGCTAGATGTCGATAGTATTGATGGAGAGTCTTTGCAGGATTATAGACAGAGGCAGCATGCGCACAGAGGTGTTGTCGCTGCCGTTAGCCACCTAGGCGTTCACAAGGTCTGTGTTGTACGCAATCTCCACAACTGTTTTTGTTTGCAACCTCTCGGTCCTTGTTCCATACAAAGGACCTATCGACCCTTGCCTGGTATAGCAAGGGGATGTACAGTAGCAGTTGTTCATGATACATTGTAAGCCACGACCGCCTGCAGCACTGGATTATAAACTGCACTAGGGACTAACAGAGACCTCAGCTGAGAGGCCATGGCATAGGTCACCGGGAAAGTCCAAGTATGGGGGCAGTAATAATGGGTCACTTTGCGTGGAATACTTGCTATAGCAGTGGTTCTGTCACCATATGAACCTATGATAGCTGGGCTCCACACCTTGCATGTCCGTGGTGATGGGGCATCTTGGGTGGACGTTGACTCGGACGCGACTTGGTGAAACTCTACATCCAAGGATAGCGGTTTGACTACCCATGTCAGTCACTAGATGGTCGTCCCAAGAAGCGGCCCGGCTAGCCAAACTGCTGCACCTTTTGTAGTGGATGATGTATGTACTGATTGATTCATCAAAGTTGTCCCATAAAGGGCAACATGGCAAACAAAAGAGTTAGTCGCTTCGCGGTGAGCACGCTGGTATGTCGGAAGTATGCCCCACCAAGGAGTGACAAACACATCAGTGCGGTGGATCACATCTGTGTGCGGCTAGACACTAAGTTAGTTCGCCCCATCAAGGGTTGAAGAACTCGTCAGAGATCATCGCTGTACGATTAGCCGGGGTGCTGTGCTAGATGGGGTGGTTTGCAACTAAGGCAATAAGCGCGTGACCTAAACGGTTCATTTTCCTCTCATTGGCACTGAAACAATGCCCTAAAATGAATCCTGATCTTATGTTAAGGAGGCTCTACGCGGCGCGAGAAGCCCTTCCATGAAAGCCCACAAACGTTTTCTGAAGCGCCAAAAACCCGTGAAAGCAATTGTGGAATCAAAAGCGACCCACCAATTTCAACCGGTTACTCAATGATATGTGCCAACGTGGCATTATTCTCAATGTCTGGATAACGTCTCCTCTACAAAAAAGGCTATAATCAATCAAAAAGCTCATGATGAGGATGTTCATTGACAAGGCCCTTTTTTGTTGTTGAAGAAACCAATTTTGTGATCCATGGTCATACGTTTTTATAAGCATTTTTATGAGCTGTACCAGACATACATTACATGAGGCATGATGCATGTTACACCGAGCGGAATGTAGGTGGTTCACAAGGATGAGGTGTGGGACAAAAGACGAATCAAGCATCGGGGACAAATGGTTGATTTGTATGAAGCATTGAGTGTACTGCAATCATAAGTTCAATGATAACTGTCGAGTGAGTCGAGCACATATAAGTGTCGAGTGAGCCGAGAATAAGGATGAGCCTTATGTCTGGTTCTTGGTGCTCGAGCCAAGCGACACGTGCGATGTCGTCTCATGAATGGCTGCCTCAAGAAGCTCCACCAAGAAGTTGGGTGCCTTTGAGAATCCTTTCTAGAAGGTGGTTGAAGTTGTGAGAAACTTATGGAACAAAACACCACAGTTCGGAGGAGCTGGCCAAAATGCCCTCGGTTGAACGACGTAAAAATCCTGAAGTCGTCGAGTAGTGGGCCACGAATGTGAAGAAAGAAATACCCACTGACAGATTTTAGAGACTCGTGTACATCATGGTCGTAACACTCCCCCCCCTTTTAGCCGCGATATCTAGGCGTGCTAGCAAACGTGGACCGGTGACAGTGAAAGTAGCCGTCAATCATATGATCGACGACTCGGAGGTCGTCGTAGGCTTCCCAACTGTTGTGAATGGTGTCGTAGCCATGCCACTTGACCAGGAACTCAATCATTTTTCTGTGACGTCAATGTCCGAGGATATCTTTAATAACGTACTTCGTATCCCCGTCCACTTGTACCAGGGATGGAGGTGCAATGTCTCCACCAGGGAAGGCCATCCTGGGGTCATAGTAGTGCTTGAGCTTATTAATGTGGAAGACAAGATTGATCACCATGCTGTCGGAAAGGCGAAGTCGAGTGACGGCTGGGGTTTACATTTTCTCAATCTCAAATGGTCCCAAACTATGGTGTTTGATCTTCACGGAATCTTGTCCTTGGATTTTGATGTCTGGGGGTAGAACATTGTTGATAGTTAGATCTTACTGTCATAACACGTCATCAGTTCACACCATGAACGGTTAGTGAAGCGGCCTTCTCTGTTGCTGATGATGGTACGTGACAAACCGTGTAATCGCATGATCTGATTTAGAAACAGCCGCGCTATTCCCTCGGCGGTGACGGCGGTCGTCATTGAAATAAAGTAAGAAAAAATTGAAAATCCGTTCACCCCAACAAGGATGGCGTCATGCCCCTCGAGCGTGTCAGGCACTCCCGTCACAAAATTTAGGCTGATGTCAATCCACGGTTTTGTCAAAACAAGTAGGGGCTGGAGTAGACCGGGTGGCCGTGTGCGACAAGAAATTTGTCTCTGACAGGTGTCATATGATTTGCCTCCACGTTGGTCTGTCTCTTGTCCCACTAATAGTATGTTGTCAGCTTCTTGAGCGTCTTGTCCTTGCCGAAGTGTCCTCCTAGACGGTGTCGTGACATTCCTCCGCTAGCATTCTTCTTAGCTTCTCGTTTGGTGGGATGACGACCTGGCAAATGAATCTCCTTTGCTAGTAGGGATCAGCGAATCAAAACTTGGTTTTTTCATATCCGTCAAACTCCTCGTAAACCCTTTGCAAATAACCTCGTCAGGTACAGGTCTGATTTGACAAGCAACGTGTTGATCTCGGCCAACACGAGATCCACGAGATGTCGTCGTCTTAGAGCATCCACCGGAGTTTGTCCTGGCCCGTATTTGATGTCATAAATGAAGTTGGACTCAAGAAACTCCATCCATCGAGTTTGTCTACGGTTTACATTTGGCTGAGTCTTGAGGTTTTTCTGTGCGTGATGATCAGTGAAAACGATGCATTGTCGACATTCCAAGTACCACCGTCATATCTTGAAAGCGTCACGACTGCGAGCATCTCTTTCTCGTACACTACGTAGTTGAGTTCTGGCCTTTGTAGTTTTTGTAATATGTACGCTGCCGGTTGTTCTCCACCGCCGTTGTCTTTGAGGAGAACAGCTACAATGGCTTGATCGGACGCGTCGGTGGCCATGATGTAGTCCACTGTTGAATCCGCCAATTGTAAGGCCGACACCGAGGTGAGAGCATTTCTCAATGAGTTGAACGCTTCTTGTTTGTTGTCACCCCAATTCCACTCGGTGGTTTTTCGGCTGAAATCAGATAGAGGCGCTGACAATCGCGCGTAATCTTTTACAAATCAACAATTTTAGTTGCAAAAGCCCAAAAATACTTCGACGTCTCAAATATTTGTGGGTGTCGGCCAATCAGCAACTGCCTCCATCTTTTTTGGGTCCATGGCGATTCCTCCGTGCTGAACATGTGGCCCAAAAACTCAATCGAATGGCGACCAAAGTTTTATTTTGAGAGTTTTCTTAAAAAAACATCTCCTTGCAAAATCTCAACAAATCTTCAGAGTTGTCCATCATACTCTTCTGTGGTGTGGTTGTACACCAGGAGGTCATCGAGATATACGACGACGAAGTCGTCGGGGTACAGACAAAAGATGTTTTCTATCATTGTCATAAACGTTGCGAGGACATTTTGTAGCCTGAATAGTATGACCTTGGAATTGAAGTATCTGAATCTAGTACAAAATGTTGTCTTCTCGACGTCCTTATCAGATACGCGGATCTGATGATAGCCGCTGCGTAGGCCGTTTTGTTATTCGGGCCCCTCGGAGTTGATAAAAAAGTTCATTGGCTCGTGAAAGGGGATAGCGGTTCCTAATCGTGATGTCGTTCAATGCTCGATAGTCCACGCACACCTGCATGTCTCCGGTTTTTGTTTTTACAAAAAATATAGGTACCATGTATGATGATGGAGAGGGTCTTATGAACTCCTGCCCGAGCATCTCATCTAGTTGCTTCTTCAGTTCGGTCAGCTCGTGATCGCTCATCTAATAGGTCCCCTTCACTGTCGGTCTGCTGCTCTGATGGTAGATCTCAGGGTTATTCGTCCGAAAATTTCCTTTGAAGTCCTCAATGAGCTCCGCCAACTCCTTCGATACATTTTTTTAACTTTTCAGGTGTCGAGGTTGTTGGTGTCGCCTCGACTTCTACTTCCCTTACTTCCACGTGGACTAGCCACACTTAATATTCTTGCTTTAGGTATCGCTTTGCCCCGTCCAAGGATATCGGTTGGCATTTTGTGGCTGCCGCAACTTTCTCTGCTGCTTCCACCTGTGTTGCTTCCCGTAACCGTCGCTACATGGTGGGTCGCTTGACCTCAGGCATGTGTCGTTTCCTGCCAATTATGCTGACGTAAACTGATCCGCTACTTCAGTTAACTTAAGGAATTGTGCCGGTACAAAGAATCTCGCCCACTCATTTGGCAAGTCCTTGAGACTGTTCCATTGTGTAGATCTCTGATGTGCAATCCGAGTGGTTAGTGGAGTTGACGGATCTGTAGTCGTCCATCGACGGTTATTCCTTCAAACATCCCTGGTTGAGTTTTCAAACCCAGCTTCCGAACCGTTGTTGTTGACGAAACTGTGAGAAGCTTCTTCCTCCAGTAAAGCCGGTACCAATGTGCGACTTTTACAACCCCTTGGTTGTACTTGTAGCAGTATCACCGGTTGGTCGTCCTCGTATCCCTCGTCAAACTTTGTAGTCTCAGGAATCCTCATTGGTTGTGATGTGAGTCTCAGAAGGGCGATCGGTCAGCAATTTATTTTGGACCGGACGGGAGCCTTGCCGTCCTATCCTTTCCTTTGCCATTTCCCAACTCCTCACTCTTTTTTTGCAATTTCCTCCCCTTTTTGGCTTGTTGTTGTCGCTTTCAGCAGTCGCGCCATATATGACCCAGCATCTCAGAAGTCAAGCAGAGCCGTTGTTCGCGTATATTGACAATGTCGATCTCCATTCAAGACGAGGTTTTTGTCGACTGTGACTTCCCTCTGACACGATTAGTAGTGTGACCTTCGGGTTCCCATCCGTTGGATTCTTGCATCCAAGCCTTGTAGTCAGCGCTATCAATGCGGCCGGCTGCTTCGATCATTTGCAAAAGGCCATCCTTGATGTTGAAGATTTCAATTGTTCACTGACTATCTCACTTAAGGCTGTTGTTGTAGAAGAAACACAATACATCAGGGGCGAGATCAATGCCAATGATCATCTCACGGAAACACCGAGTGTACTCCGTCACACTAGGCTACTCACGCATATGTTGGAGTCTATACCGTGTGCTGGACTTCTCGTTCAGCTTCCAAAAGCGAGCAAGTGTAGCACGCGCAACGTCGCAGCATGTTTCCACTCTTGTGAGAGAGTCGTGCCACGTCGGATCAAACCGCTCGAGAGGTAGTACCCCTGTTGTCGACGTGTAAGAGCGGTTGCCTGAGCCGTTAATGCAACTTTGTTGCTCTCCTGCTACTGTTGGGTGGCCTTTACATTGGACCACCAACTTAAGGCCGTGCCCTGCAAAAGCGAGCCCGCGAGGTCAATTTTCTTATTGTCGTTGTTCACCCAAGCAGATGTGAAGTATACCTTTAAACTCGTTAGCCACATTTGGACCGGCAGTTCCCTGGACTTTGCGGGATCAAATGACTAGAGGAGTTCTGGTCGAAACTGGGGTTCACTCGAGTTGCTGGAGTAGATGGGTGTCGAGTCCCGACAACTTCAAGTAAAGGCCTTCGTTGATTTGCGCTTGTACGCCGGTGCCTTCCATCACGCCAGATGTCAAACCAACGGGGAATAGTAGGGGCGAGGGGTTCGCCGAGCCCGAGGGGTCCGTCAACGGGTTGGCTGTTGAGTTCGTCGGTGCATCGCCATTCATCGTGAAAGCTGTCGCTGCTGCCTGGTTCGCCTGGCGAGCATCGCTGTTCGCAAACTACTGATCCTCCATCATCGGAGTTCTCGTCGATTAATGCTGCTCGTAGTGGAGTGTGCTCGCTGTGTTTGCCGTTGTCGTTGCAAAGTCCACGAACTCCTGAACGCCGAAGATGCGTTGAAGTCTCGTATGAGGTTGTCGCCAGGTGGTTAATGCGTCGGTTGTCCCTCTAGCGCCGCTACGCTCTGATATGAATTGTTACAGTGAGCAGTACGTAAATGGCTCACAAGGATGAGGTACAGGACAAAAGACAATTCGAGGATCGGGGAGGAACTGATAATTTGTAGTAAACAGTAAGTGTACTTCGATGATAAGTGTCGAGTACATATTTACAATGCCGAGAATGAGAATGAGGCATATGTCGGATCCTCGGCGCTTGAGCGGAGCCACTTGTGTGAGGTCACGTCGTGAGAGGCTACTTTGAGAACCTCCATTGAGAAGTCGGAGGGCTACGAGACTATCATGGCTCTTCTTCATGAAAGTCTAGCGTCGTCAAGAAGTTGACCGAACAATATTGAGACATGAATATCGGTGAGAATGCCGATTACCCCCTGTTTTGTCACCCTTGACCCTAATATACCCCTCCGTCGGAACAATATGCCCCATCCGCCCCTCCGTCGGAACGATAAGCCCCATCCGCCCCTCCGCCAGAACGATAAGCCTCATCCGCCCCTCCGCCAGAACGATAAGCCTCATTCGCCCCTCCGCCAGAACAATAAGCCTGACTTGCCCCTT
>SZWC01015751.1:32360-46774 GCA_023375785.1 Penium margaritaceum | reverse complement strand
GTGTGTATGTACATATATATATATATATATATATATATATATATATATATATATTTGGAGCACACAACAGAAGTTCTATCCAATTGGGAAACACTAAGTGAAATGCTTTGCCATATGCACAATGCAAAATGCTAAAGATGAGGATGGCTAAGATTGAGATGTTTAACAAGGCATTTCAAAATGACCAACTTGTAATATGGTTGTGAGTGCAAACAAGGGACTGTAATACTCAGCAAACATTTAAGACATGGATCAATGGACGTCCATCCTATGCATCCTTCAATCAAGATTTGGTTCAACAGCTGAATACAATGTGTTGTGATTTGTGTATGCACTGTCTTACTTATTTGTGTTGTGACCTCTTGGCTGACGTACATCATCGTGCAAACGACTGAATCGGCGGACTTTGAGGACAATGGGTGCTGAGTGATGGAGGGGAAGTCACATCGTTGTGAGAGACATAGCTTCCCTCTCCTCGTGTGGATTCTCCCACTTGGTAGCAGTGCGTGTCCAGCTCCATCGGTAGCAGCCACCATCACTCGTGTCACCGACAGTCATAGGCGGTTGCTCTGAGTAACGTAGGGTTTGCCGAGGTTCAGGCAGCCTTAACCTTGCTCTGTGAATATTCTAGCTGATTCTAACTACATGATTTCATTTGCAGCATGCATATTTTGTTATGGTCCGGTTTTGAGGAAAATTGGATGACACCCAAGTTTGGGGTTGACAGTCCTCTGGCAGGGTTCACCGAGAAAACCCCTTAGGCCAGAAACCAGTGCATGTGCCTGATTGGTTGGTAGACTGAGTAACAAGCCTCACAGAGGTGAGGACCTAGGTTAGTGTGGGAGGGGTCTCTCACCACACCTCATTCTCGATGCTAACTCAGTTATTAATCACTTTCAGCTGGAATTCTGGCAGTAAGTATTGAGTGCAAGTTTTCCCTCTCACAGTTGAGAAGCCAGCGCTACTCAGGCGCAATGTCTAGACGCAACAGGCCACACAATTCAGTCCAAGTGTGTAAGGCAGCAGAAAATGGTCATGTCCAGACTAGCACATCGTTGTTTCCATTTTGGTACCAGAGACATGGTGTAGCAGAGGCAGCAGACTGAGCAGTAGTAGCGGCGTACATGTGTCAGTCAACGTTGGCGGTCCTCTGTACTCGCCAGTACAGGGGAAACTCTGTTGGATTTTTCCCAGCAAAGTTAGCCTCGCCTGGTGCTGGCTTCAAAAGGCTCCCAACGAGAGGGAAGTGCTACCAAAAATATTTCCACGGCATTGACCCCACGGCGGTGGTAGAGTGGGCGATTATGCTGCTGATGCAAAGCAGCACAACACCAACAGTGGAGCCGACGCACGTGGCGAAGGTACCGCCACACTACAGGGAAGTGCCTCCACTACTTCCCTATTTCCATCTTTTTTTTCCAGCTGTCTTTGTACCCGGCGGAACCTTCTACTGGGTGCAGCCACGTCACCAGGAAAACCTAAGTACCAGGAAGAGAAGAAAAAAGATCACGGACTCCCTCGCTCCCCCGCTCGCTCCCTGCCTGTCATGTGATAGGAGCAGTAGTAGTGGCAGGATCAACAACACGTAGTAGTGATAGAAGTAGCAGCAACAGCAACAGCAGTAGTATTTGCAACAACAGCAGCCAAGCAATATCAACAATAGCAGTAATAGCAACAGTCGCATGGTAACCAGAGCACCGCAGCGTAGCAGCATGGAATCCGCAACCGTAGAAGCAACGGCGGAAACAACAACAGTAGCAGCAGGTGAAACAATGGCGGCAGTAGCAATAGATCAGCAACTGTAGTAGCAGCTTGAAGCGATTGCAGCAGTACAGGGTGTGAGTGGCACCTTGGTGTCTCCAGTG
Source organism: Penium margaritaceum (assembly GCA_023375785.1). Taxonomy (NCBI): domain Eukaryota; kingdom Viridiplantae; phylum Streptophyta; class Zygnematophyceae; order Desmidiales; family Peniaceae; genus Penium; species Penium margaritaceum. Next base: position 44,909 of record SZWC01015751.1, on the reverse strand, counting down.
TCCTAGACTATCTAGGCATTTACATACATGGTACTGCTGCGATACATGGCGCTGATGACACAAGACTCGCTAATGGGTCAAGGACAGTGGATAGAATGCAGCCAAAACTCAATGCAGGGTAAATGATTTGGAGACACCACCATCCCACCTAGAGGTGGGACACTTTACATCTCAGGAGCTATCATTCAACCTACGGGCTCAGGGTGAGGGTATATGGCCCTACTACACCCTGAAGTACAACTCATTCATCCCCGAGTAGTTGTTCTACGTAGGCCGTGTAGCTAGGAACCTTGCCTTTAGAGCACCGGAGAGGGATCACACTATCCTCAAGCCCTTCATTGGCGATCCTATTGTTGGCACTAACTCAGACCCTTGTGAGGCCTAGAGTACCCTCACACGTCCCTACTGTGCTTCTTGCCAGGCCATCATCAGTCGCCTTCTGTGGAGCTTCAACAACCTCAAGATGAATGACTCAGAGTCTATCATCGCCTATTGGCGCTTCTTGCATGATCTTGTTCGCCGGCTCAGTAAGGCTGGTCCACCTCTGCTAGCTGCTCTCCCCACCATAAGAAATTGCTGAACTCACCACTACGCGAAGATCCTTGTCGGCTTTGACTTCAAGCTTCTGGATGCCATGGTTACCTAGGGCACTCTGATGTCTTGAATCTATTCCCGGTTTTGTCATGGGAGGAGATGATTGAGGACACCCGCTTGCAGGATGGAGATACGGACATAGTGGTAGAAGTCACCACCGCCTTTCCTACGTCTCTGTATTTTGGGACACCTGTTGCAGCCGGAGCCGCGCGTTGTACTGGTCACATCAGAGGAGGATGTAAGAAGAAGGAGAAGGGGAATACCAAGCAGCCATCAGACAACAGCTCCTCTCGCGGCAAATTGAATTTCTGCCACAAATGTGGCCAGACGGGTCATGGCTGGTACACCTGTCCTTGACCCATTAGCGAGTCTTGTGTCGTCAGCGCCATGTGTCGTGAGCGTGAGTGGCACCTCGGTACCCTACTGATCTTGAATTTCGATTCTAAATATTTTTTGGTGAAATTTCTTCAACAAAAATGTTTCTTTGTCGAATTAATTGGGTACCACCTAAATAATTACCCCTGGCCTAAGAACTCAAATTAATCTGGTCTCATGCGTTTTTACTCATTATTTGTCGAAAAAAGATAAGAACGACCAGTTCACTTCCTACCAGAGGTCGGAAAGGGGCGCTGTCAGAGCTGTCATCGGTGTCTGAACTGTCCGATGTGTCAGTTTTGGTGCGATTTCAGCCGACGCACGAGACGAACAGTGAGATTTTGTGTCGCTGTCGATCCCGAACGCGTTTGACGTCGAAATTAAGTAACACACATTTTCGTTCAGCGAATGTCAAGGTACCACCCAAACAACTCCCTCGCCAAATTCCATGAACGAAATTCAAGAACACTTAATTAGTAATTTTGAAAAAATCGAAATTCAAGATCAGTAGGGTACTTCTCCAACCACCACTGCTTCTGCTGTTGGTGCTTCTTCCACTTCTTGATCGGCCGCCTCCTCCATCGGCACCGCAACAACAGTGACTGGGTACCGGCTCCTCCCATGCCTTCCGTCGGGCTAGTTGCTGCATGGACTCCTTACCTTATGTGGTCACCTCCACTGTCGTAAATGAGTTACACCTCGGTGACTCCCTCTGGCATGACCATGCCGTAGTCCCTCTCGACTCCTGGACCCTCTGCTCACTAGTGCCAGCTGTAGCAGATAATTGCGCACTACCTCGGCATCCTCCCTCGTCAGCCCCAGGGAAGTACGAGTTGAATTTCTGATGGCCAAGAGGTCAGACATAGTTGTCAGAATTCTAGTATTCTCTGCGGTGATCCCCTTGTGGATGGCCGTTGTGTTCCTACCCACGTCTTGGATGATGTAGCTTGGCTTGATGACTGGCAGTCACGCTTTTCCTCTCAAGCTCACGCATGACGCCCATTGCCGGCGTCATGTTTGGTCGCTCAGAGCAATGTTACCACGTCTGTTCGTGACATTGATATCACCTGGATCATCTACTCCGGTGCTATGCATCACATGATGTCATATTGTTAGGCGTTCAATTTGCATGGCCCAGTTGGTGATGTCCAGATTGTGCGGACTGGATCTGGTCAGGTGCTTCATGTTTGTGGTGTTGGTGTTGTCCATTTTTAAGCCTTTCTAGCAATGTCTACATCACTGATGTATTGTATGTGCCTGGCCTTGAGCTCAGCCTTTTGTCTGAATGAGCATGGATTATCTACATTCCCGTGGCGCTGGCATGGTCACTCTTCATCCATCTGGTCATGTGATGTTGCATACAGAGTCTTGTGATGACTTGTGGTATGTCACTCTTTTGTCCTCCGTGTCCTCACCCACATCCTCAAATGGGGCGTATGTCTTTTAAACGAGTACTCTGTTCCTCTAGCATGCTCACCTCCTCCACCGTTACCTATGCCACATGCATAGCTCTGCTATTCAGAGCATGCTCTGCACGCAGCCTGCCCTTGGCCTCGATCAAGCTATATTTCAGTTGTCTTGCAAAACTATATGCATCCGCTGTGCTCAGGGAAAGATGCACATGTCATCTTATCATGTCGCCTCTTCATGCACCTTGCACCTACTTGAAGGTACATTCTAACCTCATGGGTCCCTTGCCTGTTTAGTCAGTTGCACATTGTGGTTGTTATATTCACACCCTCGCTTACAACTACTCTTGTTTTTTATGGGGGTTTTACCTCCGGCCTAAGAGCAATGCAGTGGTTGTGTTTAGTGATGTGCTACTCACCACAAAGCGCGAGTGTGGTCGTCCCCTTTGTAGCTCTTTCTATGGGGGAGGCAGATGCTTTCCTGAAGAGTCGTAGTTTCAGACATGAGACATCTGCGCCCTACACTCCGGAGCATAGCAGTGGCTCTGAGCACTGGAACCGCACCATGGTTGATGTGGTCCGCACTATGTGCATTGAGTCTGGTTTATCCGAGGCATTATTCTTTGAGGCCATGTGGTACATGAGCTGGGTTTGGAACAGTGTTCCCCACGGTCCCTCGTCCCGTCCTATAAATCCCTACCAGGTCTTGGTGTGGCCAGCTCACAAACCTCCGTCCTTTGTGCATCTTGAATTTCGTCGCCAGAGTTTGGCTCTCTCGAAGGACTAGGGGGACATCAACCTTGCTCCCCGTGGTCGACGTGTACCTCTCTCGGGATGTCTCGTCAGTCAAAGGCGTGGAGGCTCTTAGATCCTATCCGGTATGATATCATTGATTCATGTGATGCCTTGTTCTTTGAGGAGAATTTTTAAATGATCTTCCTTTTGTCCGTGCCGGGGCCCTTCTGGGTCTGTCACTGCCATAGCGTGGGGAATATTCTACACGAGTTCACGATGCTACTACTCCGTTTCCGTCAATGTCCAGAGTCCTTGGTTCTGCTAGGTCACCTACGCTTCCACATATACCAGACATCCCCACCGCACCAGAGTCTCCATCTGAGTCTGTTCCTCATACTACTAACCAAGCATCTGAGTCCACCTCTTTGGCCGCTGACTCCGCCAACCAGGTGACTGATTCCACTTCTTTGGCTGTTGACTATGCCGACCAGGCCACTGAGTCCACGTCCTCGACCGTAGACTCTGCCACCCAAGCAACCGACTCAACCACTCCGACCACTACCTCAGTTGACCAGTCGAGTAGTCTTCCTGCATCAATCACTACAGTGGAGCGAACCATTGTGTCTTGCCTCCTCGACCCTGGTACACTTACTCCTCCAATGCTTGTCTGATATACTCATGCACTCTTTGTAAGCCGGATAGTGCCAAAGGCACTGACCACAGCTTGAGGCTTCCTTGAATGTGTAATCTGACTGTAAATATGAAATCTAAAGGGAAAACCGTACGAGATCGACCCAAGAACGGGGTCGATCCATCAAGAATTGATGAATTTACGCCTGGCCAAAGGTTGGACCGACCGAGGGGAAAACAGGTGACGGGAATTCATCCCCAAGGACCAAGGCTCGACACTCGGAAGACCCAACAAGGCCGAAGCGCGCCTTGGGGCCTGGTTAGTCAACAAAACAAGGATCATTGAGGGCCAAGGGCGCTTCGGAATGGCGTCCCGAGGTGTTATCGCCAGAAAGGGCGCTTCGGGCGGCCATCACCGCCGCTAGTGGTGCCGCCAGCGACACATTGCCGTGGTTAAAAAAAATGGCCATATCTCGTCTGTTCTTTCATGGAATGATGCAATTTTGGGTGCGTTGGAAATCTGGGAAGATGACCTACGTGATGCTGAGGCAATAACGATTATCGCAGGCCCGTACAGAGCCGCGTACGGCTCAGCGACCTCTGGTTGCCTAGGATGTGTCATCATGTACGTAGAGTCTTGTATGTTGACACTTGAATAACAAGTACAGTTTACTCCCACTATGCCACACGTGTTTCCGTGCTCCCCCAAGACAATCCTACACTTCTACAACCCCGGGAAGGTGTGCACCGGCCTCCCCTTGGTCGCCGTTGCCTCTAGTTGGTTCCTACACCATCCGGTTGAGGCTAGTACACCGCGCCCGGTTTACACTTGGTATCAGAGCCACCCTTGGCTCAGTGGCAGAATTATCTACGTGGCAACGTCTCCTGGTCAGCGTAGACCAGCACACATCCTTTCTGTTTGGCGGATCCGTGCCCAAGGCCAACCATGCACTCCGGTGACAAGGCGGTAACCGGAGGACCCGTTGAGGAAGAAGTTGTACTGGACGTAAGGATGACTTCATCCGACACGTTCTCGATGGCCGCAGCATTTGATGCACAAGGCGAAGTAACAGCAGCCGCAACGTTGCACAACGTTGCTCACCAACGTGCAGGCCAAGATGGACCTGTGGAGAAGCAAAACGCATACCTCAATCAAGAGCTCGCGAAGCTTCAGTGACAACACCAGTGGCAGTTGCCACCGCAAACTTACTGCGGTGGGCGTCCCAAGCCCGCCCAAGCCGGAGACGTTCGATCCATCGAAGAAGGATGGACCAGCTCTGCACGCTTGGATACCTGGACTGGAAGTGTACTTCACCACCATCGGCATGGATGCCTCAAGGTATGAGGCACGCTGCGACTATGCCGTGACCATGTTGAGAGGGGCATCGTTGGATTGGTGGGCCGATGCGATGCGATGCGGTCCAATCCACACGGCAGTGGAGCAGCAATGGTCACTGGAATTTCGGCCGCGACCGGAATCTCAACCCCCGTCGGCCCCAACCTGCAGCTGTGGCGATCCTACCCTGAAATGGCTGACCGCGTGGAAGGAGTTCACGAAGTTGTTTATCAAGTGCTTCACCGTGGGTGACGTGAGGAACAACGTGCGTGTCAAGCTGCATCGGCTTTGCCAAACTGGCGGCATCGCTGAATACACCCTCATGTTTCGTGAGATCGTCGCCAACTGTGGCTTCGACAAGCACGAATTGTGCTTCAACTATAGAAACGGCCTCAAGAACAACGCCCGCGCTGTGACGGTGATGCATGACCTCAATGACGACCTGTCGGCAATGATTGCAGCAGCTGAACAGTACGACTCGCGCGTGCAACATGCTCATGCCAACAGCCACAACTCTTTTGGTGGTGGTTACGATAAGCGGGCCGAGAGCGACGACACGACCATAGAGATTTGAGCATTGCAACAGCGCAAGCACTACAATTGTGGCAAGCCTGGCCACATTGCACGGGATTGTAGGAGTCCAAAGAAGGGCGACGGCAAGGGTAAATGACAAGGAAAGGAGAAGCAAGCCACAAAGGAAGCAGACAAAGCAAAAAAGGAGTCGGGAGATGAGGAGAGCCGGGAGTAGATGGCGTTACTCCTGGCTCCTCTCAGCCCAAACCGCCCGTTGACCGCCCACCCGAACACCTTGCGGCAATTAAGGGGGTTTCCGCGGTCAAGGCATGAGATGCGGGGTATGAGGTGGAGCAGCCCGCACTTCTCTTAGAGGCGCGAGTGAAAGGCGTCAAGGAGATGGTGAGGAGTCTGCTGGATTGTGGCGCGAGCCATAGTTTGTGAGCATGGAGCGTGCTTGAAAGTGGGGCCTTGCGCTCACGAGCAAGAAGCGGACCGCTAACCAAATAGACGGCACGATTGAAGTGGGGTACCTGCCCATCCCCTCTCCATTCGTGTGGGGAAGCTTCACATAACGACCATATACCAGGTGTACCCGACGAACGATTACGATGTGATCCTCGGTCGTGACTTCCTCTTCAAGTACAACCCCGTTGTCAATTGGGTGGCGTGCACCGTCTCAGTCAAGCTCGGAGACAAGGAGTATCCCCTGCCTACGTGGTCTGAGGAAGAGGCCGCGGAGGAGGAGACTTGCGAGGAGGAAGCGCCGCAACATCCAGTGCCTCACAAGGAGGAATTGACGCCTATGATGCTGAACTTGGTGCAGCTTAAACGTGCAATTTGAAGAAAGGAGCAGATTTTCTTGGCGTTCGTGCGAGACGTGGAGGACGATTTCGACGAACCAGAGGACGTGGCACCTGTTGTGGCGCATGGGGCAACTCGTGAGCAGCCGAGGACCCAAGGCAAGTTTGGCACGGTGTCCGAGGGGCTTCGGAAGGTATGTACGGAGTTCGAGGATGTGTTCCCCAACACCCTCCCGGCGGGTCTGCCATTAAAGCCGGACGTGGACCATCACATTGACCTCAAACCTGGAGTGCCTGCCTGTTGGTGCAACGTATCGCATGAGCGACGCATAGCTAGAGGAGCTCAAGAAGCAGCTGAACGAGATGACGGAGCAGGGTTTCATCCCTCCATTCCCGTCTCCTTACGCTGCACCTGTCTTGTTTTTGTAGAAAAATATTGGGGAGATGCGCATGTGCGTGGACTACTGGGCGTTGAATGAGTTGACCATCAAGAACCGGTACCCGCTTCCACGAGCCGAGGAGCTCTTCGATCAGCTCCGTGCGACTCGCTTCTTCACAAAGATCGACCTCCGTTCCGGCTACCACCACATCCCCATCGAAGCAGATAATATGGAGAAGACCGCCTTCCGCACCCGCTATGGTCACTACGAGTTCCTCATGATGCCTTTCGGGTTGACCAATGCACCGGCCACCTTCATGGCCGCGACGAACAACATCTTCAGACCATACTTGGATGACTTCGTGGTGGTTTACCTCAAAGAAATCTTGGTGTATAACAGGACGGCGAAGGAGCATGAGGAGCATGTGAAGAAGGTCCTCGACATTTTGAGGAAGGAGAAATATTTTATAAAACTCTCCAAGTGTGAGTTCGCTGTGGGTGAAGTTGAATTCCTTGGACACATTATTGGCAATGGACAGATTGCCATAGACCCATGCAAGGTGTCGGCCATGCAAGAGTGGCTTAAGTTGTGTAGTGTGCACAATATGCAAGTGTTCCTTGGTTTTTGTAACTACTACCGCAGGTTTATCCTTGGCTGTGTAGGAGTCTATGCGTCACTCTCCAATCTCATTCGCAAGGATCGCGAGTGGAGTTGGGGAGATAGCAAACAAGAAGCCTTTGAGAATCTCAAAAGGGCTCTGACCTCCGCGCCGACCTTGCACTTGGTTGACAGCGGCCGTGAGTTTGAAATGGCGACGGATGCATCGGACCTGGCCATTGGTGGGATCCTTCTGTAGGACTTTGGCAACGGGTCGCAGCTGGTCGCCTACTACTCGCGCAAGCTGCATGGGATGGAGCTGAACTATGCCACCCATGACAAAGAGATGCTTGCCGTGGTCGTAGCCTTCAAGAACTGGTAGTGCTACCTCGAGGTGCGGAAATGCACGGTCTACACCAATCACCACGCGTTGAAGTACTTCAAGACGCAGCCGAACCTGAGTTGGCGGCAAGCGCGTTGGGTGAAGAACCTCGAGTCGCACTTCGACTACGAGATCGTGTACCGGCCGGGTCACATCAACCCAGCCGGCGCACTCTCACGGTGACCAGACCTGATGATGCGGGTCACGTCTCTCACCATCCACGAGGATTCCTTCCTTGTGAAGCTCTTAACGGAGGGATACGAGGCGCATGGGGAATTCGACGCTCGGAGATTTTTCTTCGAGGCACCGTATTGGCAACGGTGTGGCACGCAGCAGGTGGTGGTTCCCGCAATTCCAGCGCTCCGGCAGCTGATTTTGGAGGAGTGCCATGACAGTGGCCCGAGCGATTACTTCTCCACCGACAAAACATTGAAGACGGTGGCTCGCTTCTTTTGGTGGCCCACCATGTTGTCGGAGGTGGCTGAATTCTGCCAGAGTTGTGACGCGTGCCAACGCCACAAGGCGCGGAGGATGAAGACCCCGGGTCTCCTCCAACCCTTGCCCATCCCCAAGCAGTCGTGGTAGGAAATCTCCATGGATTTCATCACGGGTTTGTCCACGACAGCCGCAGGCCACAATGCGGTGTTGGTGGTGGTGGATCGTTTCAGCAAGATGTCGCACTTAATTGCGACGCGTGATACGGTGGGCGTGGAAGGCACGGCTTGGCTGTTCCTCGAGCATGTGGTGCGTCTCCATGGCGTGCCGGGGTCCATTGTGAGCGACCGAGACCCGTGCTTCACGAGTAAATTCTGGCAAGAAATCATGGAGCGGTACGGCAACAAGGTGCAGTTGTCGACCAGTTTTCATCCCCAAACTGACGGGCAAACAGAGCGGACGAACCAGACGTTGGAGCAGCTCTTCCGTACAATGGGTGATCCGGACGAGACGGCGTGGGACCAGCGGTTGCCGGTCGCTGAACTGGCGTACAACTCTGCCATGTTCGCCTCCACTGGCAAGGCGCCATTTGAGGTGGTGAACAGGATGGTTCCTGCAACGCCCCTCAGCTTACACGTCGCAAGTAACCTGCCCGCGGTGGAGTCTACCGCACGTGACTTCACGCAGATTTGTGCGGCAAAGCGGCATGCATTGGCAAAGGCGCAAGCGCAATAGAAAGTGTAGGCGGACCACCGACGCGCAGACGCAACGCTCAAGGTCGGTGACCGCGTGCTTCTCAACAGTGCGCACGTCTAGCTTTGCGGGGTCCGGTCAGACAAGTTGAAACTCCGGTGGCTTGGTCCGTTCGAGGTACTCGAAATGCAGACACCCGTGGTTGCACCGTTGGCTCTCCTGCCTTTCATCCCAGTCCACGACGTGTTCCACATCTCCAAGCTCAAGCTGTACCATGATCCGGCCGAGCATTTTCCTGGCCGCAGTTCGGAGCCTCCCCCTCCCTGGTCATCAAGGACGAGCAAGAGTTTGAACTGGAGACCATCCTTGACCACCGTCGCCGTGGCCGTGGATGGGAGTAATTTGTCAAGTGGAAGGGCTACGATGCGGCCCACAACTCATGGGAGCCTGTCCGCAACTTCGACATTGGTGGGGTGAATGCCATCCTCTATGAGTACTAAGAGCGAACCGGGATGAATTGCTCCTAAAGGGGGGGTAGTGTAATCCGGACAATGCCAACAGCACTGATCACGGATTGGAGCTTCCTTGAATGTGTAATCTGAATATAAATTTGGAATCTACAAGAAAAACCGTGCAAGATCGACCTAAGAGCGGGGTTGATCCATCAAGAATTGATGAAGTTACGCCCGGCCAAAAGTTAGACCGGCCGAGGGGAAAACATGTGACGAGAATTCATCCCCAAGGACCAAGGCTCGACCTTCGGAAGACCCAACAAGGCCGAAGCGCGCCTTGGGATCCAGTTAGTCAATGAAACAAGGATCATTGAGGGCCAAGGGCACTTCAGAATGGCGCCCCGAGGTGTTATTGCCAGAAAGGGCGCTTCGGGCGGCCGTCACCGCCGCTAGTGGTGCTGCCAGCGGCAGATTGCCGTGGTTCACGGTAACGGCCATATCTCGGCCGTTCCTTCACAGAATGATGCAATTCTTGGTGCGTTGGAAATCTGGGACAATAAGGTATGTGTTGCTGAGGCAATAACACTCATCACATGCCCTTACAGAGTCGCGCACGGCTCGGTGACCTCGGGTCGCCTAGGATGTGTCATTATGTACATATAGTCTTGTATATTGATACTTGAATAACAAGTACAGTGTACTCCCACTGTGCCACACGTGTTTTCGTACTCCCCCAAGATAATCCTACGATTCCACAATCCCGGGAAGGTGTGCACCGACCTCCACTTGGTCGCCGTTGCCGCCGGTTGGTTCCTACACCATCCGGTTGAGGCTAGCACACCGCGCCCGGTTTACACTCTTGGTGGTCATCTTCGTCCACACACCTCAATGCCTCCATCAGGCATGCAACCTGCCATCATTTGATCGCCCCCCACCAATAGCTTTGTTCCACTCCCCCTTCTCACACTGCATTGAGTGGAGATCCAGGGACGAAGGCCTTGGGTCTGACTGCCCTTGCCGTCATAACAACGGACCTTTATCCTGGATCCGCATTGGGTTATGACCTGATGTCTCACGAGCATTGACTTGTTGTCTCTGTCTTGTTGTCGCGTACTCCTGCGGGCCTTGTCAGTGCTCGTCTGTTGATACCCATGCCGCCTTTGTAGGTAGCCAATCCACAGAGCCTTTGTGAGGCCAGGGCTGCACCTGACGCTGCCCTATAGGAAGCTGCTTGCAGGGAAAAACTGGCTGCCATCGATGAGCATGTTGTGTATGAGCTGGTCAACTTGCCTCCATGCCATAAATCCATTGGAGCCAAGGGGGGTTTCTTTTCGCAAATAGAAGCGGGACGGCACGCTAGACAAGTACAAAGCCCGGCTAACTGGCTAAGGCTTTCCACATGTACGAGGAGTGGACTTCGACCAAGGTTCTGTGTTGGTTGACCGTTTCACCACTAGTTGCACGCTCTTCAACGTGGTCATACAGCATAACTGGGAGCTCTACTAGATGGACATGAGCAATGCCTTCTTGCATGGGGCTCTCAATGGGGAGGATCTCCACATGGTCCAGCCCCCATGCTTTGAGGATGGCACTAGTCATGTTTGGCGACTATGGAAGGCCCTCTATGGCCTCAAACAGTCGTCCACGTGCTAAAAAACAGAGATCAGCCACACACTCTTGAAGGATGTCTTGATGCATGGTGTCGCAGATCCAGCTCTCTTCTTCACCCCATTGGGTACCACCCTTATCATCTTACTCGCCTATGTGGATGATCTGCTCATTGCGTCCCTTGCCATTGCCTCTATCCAGCGAGTGAAGGATCTACTATTGTTCACATACTAGATGAAATATCTTGGACCTGCACAAGTGATTTTGGGCATGGAGATCGAGTGCGAACGTGCCCAAAGCATTCTGCGTGTGCATCTGGCACCCTACGTGTAAACATTGGTTGAGAGCTTTGCGAACCTCCTACCCACCGTACCTAGTTCATCCACTCTCATAATTTTTAACAGCTAGATCAAGCTAAAAGCTTCTGACGGTGACAAACTAGGTGCGAGCATGGATGTGACTACCTTTCTTCATGTCATTGGTCACCCATGTTCCTTGCCACCACCATACGACCGGACATTGCCTTTGTCGTGAACCTACTGGCTCAATTCTCTCAGTCCCTGCATCAATTGTACCTAGATGCAACAATTCGTGTCGTGCAAAACGTTGTCTCCACCCCACATCATGTATTGAAGTTCCACAACCAGTCGTCCGTGGTCGCCCAAGGTTACACAGATTGAGTAGTGGGCTGGGAGCATAAATGGCAAGAGCTGCAATGGATGGATCTTCCTCATTTGTGGCACAAATCTCTCATGGCGTAGTGGCAAGCAGGGGTGCACTGTACGCACTATTGCAACTGCAAAGTATGTGGCATTGGATGCTATTTTGTACGAGCATGTGTGGCTCTATTGTCTGTTGTGTGATTTTTGTTGGCCTGCATCTTCCATCACACTACATCGTGACAATGAGTGTAACGGGCGTGTCTCCAGCTCCTGCTCTGAAGTCGTCGTCGGAGTTCGCAGAATGGCGTTCTCAGTCCGCGTCAGGGGTTTACCCCCTTCGCAAGACTGAGGGGCAATCGTCATCAACGACCCAGAGCAGGGAGACTCGAATATTTCGAGTCTCCGGAGGCCCATTTCCGTTTTTACCTAACCCCTGGTTTTGGGACCCAAACCGGGGGTTTTTACCTCGAACTCGTGTGTTCGCACGAGTTATTCCGTTTGTTTTACGTCGAAGTTCGTCGTAAACGAACTTCGAGTTTTGTTTTGTCGTTCTGGCGCGAAATCGTCGCGTGCGAGGCACGCTGGCGATTTCGCGCCAGTAGATTTTGCCTCACCCTCGCTCCCCCTATCCCTCGTCCTCTCTTGCTCGTTTGCAAGGAGGGCGAGGGGGGGCGAGGGCACGAGGCCACGAGGCCTCGCCCTCGAGGCCCTCGTGGCCTCTTGGCCGCCGATCGAGCCACCAGCTCGATCGGCGGCCGATGGCTCGCCGGCGGGTGGCCGGCCGGCCACTTGACCGGCCGCCGGCCACCCAACCGGTCGGCCGCCGGCCGGCCGGTAGCCAGCGGGTGGCTGGCCACCGGCCAGCCCTCGCGATAGCGAGGGGTGGCTTGCAGCCACCCCCTCGCTATCGCGAGGTGGGAGGGCCGAACTGGCCCTCCCGCTACA
>SZWC01015749.1:4468-43829 GCA_023375785.1 Penium margaritaceum | reverse complement strand
GCGGACAGCCGTACTTGTGTAGGGCCCGCACGCCTGGCTCTGGGAATGCGGTTCGCCCACACCTCGACTAGCCGTCATTGCTGCGCCTGAGTGCTGAAGCAGCAAGGCCATCGCGATGGTGCACGGAGACAGCAGACTGAACATCAAGTAACGATTTTGTCCGCTGTTTCTATCTCTGTTGCGGACAACGCAGAGTTATGCAGATTTCCGCGTGATTCGAGTCGAGGGCTGGAAGTCCGACAGATGCCGGCGAGAGGCCTGGATGAGGCCACAGCAGTGTTGTCGTTACACGCTGCTGCTGCAGTCAGCAGCCCAGGCCGCTGACTGTGGTCGACATTTGCTTCCTGCTCCTGGTCGAGCAGTATGGCCGCCATGGGGTACTTTTTGAGGACCTGGCTATCCGCCCATTGGATGACAGGTATGGAGGATCCGTGAAGCATCCACCCCTGCAACACGTCAGAAAATCCACGTCATGCCCCCGATTTTCGGAGTGGTTTGAGCCTAAAAGGTACCAACTCGGGGATACGCTCCCTGGTTTGTGAAGACCTCCCTCGCGCGACTGGTTGGCCTAGCTATTCGCACTCTCTTTCGTGGCGCGTGTGCATCGAGAATCAGACCGTGCGTAGTCATCATCCAGAAAAATCCAACACTGCTGCGGTGGCGCCTAGAGCACGGGCGAGGCACGAGTGCCATATCCGTTTGAACCACCTCGGCCTTCCAAAATGCGTGCAAGAGTGCACACAACAATAGGCACACTGATCAACAGCACCTGAAACCGACTCACTGCAAAACAAAACTTCCTAGGAGCCAACCCATTGCCTACTCCATCCGAGAGCTCCTGGGCAGTATCCGAATCACCCCGCAAATACGTTGTACTTCTGCTGGCTATGCGGATGATACCACAAAAATATTACAATAAAACTTTAAAATGTATCAGAATTCTATGGAAGACAACAAAAATCACAAGACTTTCCGGCTTATCCCTACAAAACCCTCATTTTGTCCATCAGGGACCACACGCCACTCCCAACTCATGCCCCATACTCCACCAAAGAAGTACCAGTACGTGTCCTTGCTATATGGTTCCATTGAATGCTTGACCCTTTCGATACATGGCAACCCATCATACAACAGATTGAAGAAGCCATCCCATTGTGGAACAACTTCTGTGCCCCTCTCTGAAAAAAACTCATGGCAATCAGCATCTACCTAGATCCTAGATGACACATACACTACCCACCCCGGCAGGTGTCCTCAACAACCTAGAAGCCACCCTATTACAATCCATCTCTTCTTGTAAACCGCCCGTCGATCCAAAAATAACTATTCGCCTCTTCTCTCGAGGAACAACTATCACCCAACCTCGCCAACAGGGTCTCGGACTAAAATGGTCGGCCACACTGATGGCGGCACAGTGCGCTAAATGGGTTTTCAACCTTTACAACCCAGGCATTCAAGCGTGAACAAACACACTCCTTTGCACCCAATGGCTCCCCAAATCCGCCCACTTCTTCCTCTCCTATCAAGACATCCTTTGCATCCATTCCCTCCAGTACCACCAACGTTGGCGCACCGCCTTCAACCACTTCCTTACCACCCAACCCGGCATAAAACCTCCCAATCTGATCAAGGTTGAGATCACCAAGGAGTAGTTGGCATACAACGGCTTTCTCCTTTAAAACAAGCGACAACCCCTTCGGTCACACACCAAACGAACGCTTCATCCTCGCGACGGGTGTACACATTAAACGCCTTCTTTTGCATCACCTTTGCGACACAATATGGTCACCACTAATCACAGCACCAAAAAAGGTATTGGACAGCGTAGTCAACCATTTACCCCTCACGTGGCGATGAGTAGTGCTCAACCGACCCTCTTTCTCAGAATTTCTACATTGCACCAAATTCCTCACTCACTCCTCGCTATATGGCCTCCCAGTCACCACCAGCTACAAACTAGACACATTTCACCGCGATAGGCATCTCCATGGAAATCGACTGAATCATTCGACGTATCCAACCACGCCCATGGTCAAAACCGTCCAACCCCGACCTAAGCCTACTCACCCCACTTCATTGCAAAAGGGGTCACTTGACCTCCATTCCCACCTATCCCAACATCCCATGCCACATAGTAGACGCGGCCAAAACCTCCTTCCACGAACTCACCACAAACATCATCGTCAAGGCACAGCCGACCTTAACATACAAACTCTCTTGGCTGGGGCACTACCCCCTCATGCCACAATGTCGAGAGAAGATCCACAGAAAACTACTCGCCCTCCCCACAAACCTTTGCACACAAGACGTCGTGCTTCACATGATTTGCATCCTCTTTTGAAGCATACAAGTCAATGCTTGCTCTAAATTTCTCCCCCCACCATCTTCCTTCTTTGGTAGATGCCCAGAAGACGAGACAATCAACCATTGCTTCCTCACACATCACTGCCTCAGACCCATAATAGAACGACGTGACACCCTATATCACACATTCTTCCCTCAACACAAAACCAACTTCACAGACCTACTAATTAGCCCTCTCGAAACTAGCCACTCGCTCACTATGGGGAATCATCGGAGCACACCTCTTCCATGAAACATGGCGAGAGCAACGTGCCTCTCCCAAAACCAGCCATACCAGCAAACCCATCTGTTCTATTCCCATAGCATGGCAGTTCCATGCCGACCGGTCGGAGGAGCCACGTGGCTCAAACGGGGTCACCTAAAACTGTGGGCGGTGAGACGTGGTGGCTAAAGGGTCAGAGGCCCTCAAGCACAACGATTTTGGTATAGTTGGCCAAGGATTCCGTCGAATCTTTTACATCGGTATCAGAGCTATAGGGCTCCAATCCCACGTTGGGATTACTAGAGATGCCCAGGCGGCTCCCAATCCCAGTGGAGGGGAGTGTAGCGTGGCACTGCCACGCAGACCGGTCGAAGGAGCCACGTGGCTCGAGCGCGGTCACCTGAGACTGTGGGCGCTGAGATGGGATGGCTTGAGGGTTTGAGACACTCAAGCACCGCGGTTTTGGCCTAGTCGGCCAAGGATTCTGTTGAATCCGTTACAATCCCGGTCTTACTGTAGCAAACCCTTGCTCCATCTTCTTGGGTAATACTAGCCCGGAACAAATGTTTTCAGAAAGGAAACAGGCCAAGGTGTACCCAGCCTACGTCTCACAACCAGTTTTCGCCTTTGGTGGAGACACCTTACATTGTACAAGCTGTAGTTTGGAGGGCCGGGTTCGATCCACGGGCTTGTTTTGGTGTCTAGGTGATTCCCCCTTCCCAACCTTGTTACCACTATAGAAAAAAGGATCTTCCTAGGAGCACACCACATCCCTCATCACTGGTCTTTTATCCCACAACCAACAAGCATTTCAAATCTTCGAGCTCCTCCTTGAAGGCCTGAAAAAGATCTTAGTGATCCTTCAAACATGTGTATTAATTCATCAAATGAATAAACTCGTGCATCAAATCATCGCACAACGGATATGCATCTATAGTTATGTCGTTGACATTCACGAGTCCCTTTATTATGTGTACGATGATATCTATGTTATGAATCAAAACATATTGTAATCCATTTGACATCCACTTATCTGAACCTATTTCTTGCTTTTGTCTGTACCACCTCCTCCAACGTCAGGAGCTTGACTACAAATACAAGACTCATCCCTCGAGTGGACTAGCTACCGAAGAGCATTTTTACTCACAAAAAACACATAAAGCGAGCATAAAGCAGAGCATAGTGTTGGATCTGGAGGAGAGAGGGAGCCTTGCAGCAGCGAGCATGTGGGACTGAAAGGGCATCAGTTGTGCTGAAGAATGGTTGTTGAATCACTCAAAATGATGGAGTACATATTGAGCTAGAGCTTGGGCAAGTCAGCCCTCTCACAAGCCACACCACTTAGCCATGGAGGCTAAGGCTCACACACTAGAGTCCACAATCTCACACAAGGGAGGAAATCAGCCTAACAATCAGGCTGACCAGTCACACACGACCTAGAGAGCTAGAGAATGCTCTCATGGCACACTCCTAGTGGTCACATCACCCACAAACCCATGGAGAATCGCCATGTGTCCATGGCTAGCACACAAGGATCTCACCTCACCTAAAAAGTAAGGAGAGGTACCTTTATCCTAGTCAGCACACTCTGACAAGGCAATCCTAAGACCAAGGACCTTTTTGGATATTTCTCCCATCAGGTCTTGACCCTGGACTTCTTGCCTTTTTCTTTTCTCAGGCTAAGGCATGGAGCCATCACCCATGGCCACCCAGACATCGACGGTCCATGACCCCCGAAACTTCAAAAAATAATATCTCCCAATCCGACCGTTGGATCGGCCTGAAACTTGGACCGTAGATACTTTGCCACCTGATCTTTGCAATGGTGAAGACGGATCGAAGATCGGAGCAGGCATCTGGAATTTTCCTGGAACTTGCTCCTGTGGACCTGAAATTGAGCCGGATGGCTCCTTTCCCAACAATCTCCCACTTTGCCGCAGTCAGAGTGGGCTGAGTCCACATGCCTTCATGCAGAACTGCTGCTTCTCACGGGTCACTGGCTTGGTGCAGAAATCAGCGACCTGCTTGCTGGTTGGAGTAAACTCCAGCTTGATAGCACCCTCCTGCACCATGTGCCTGATGAAGTGATANGCAAGGTAGCGGAAGATCCGCTTCACTGCCTTCTGGTGCTCAGGGCCGGGGTTAGCCATGTGCTGGCTCACAGTGCTCACAGCCTGTGCGAGGTCCGGCCTGGTTGCCACCATCAGGTACATGAGACTGCCGACGGCGCTCTGGTACTTCTGCCGCACAGCTGCAT
Organism: Penium margaritaceum; assembly: GCA_023375785.1. Classification (NCBI taxonomy): domain Eukaryota; kingdom Viridiplantae; phylum Streptophyta; class Zygnematophyceae; order Desmidiales; family Peniaceae; genus Penium; species Penium margaritaceum. Next base: position 39,006 of record SZWC01015749.1, on the reverse strand, counting down.
CTGCTTCTCCACTGAAGCTCACGAGGTACTGCCGCGTCTCTAGCGGCGTGCCGATGGGTTTGGCCTCTGCCATGCCGAACCGCTGCAGGACGTCCTTGATGTAGCGACTCTGGTGCCGCGAGAGAGAGCGTGATTTGTGGTCACGTGTGATCTGGATACCGAGGAAGTATGACGCCTCCCCGAGATCAGACATCTGGAAGCGCTCCTGCATGGCCTCCTTGAACTCGTGCAGTGCAGACATGCTGTTGGAAAGGAGGAGCATGTCATCCACATAGACAATGATGATGAGGATCTCATGCTCATGCTGCCAGCGATACACGCTGTAGTCACACTCGCTACGCTCAAACCCCATGCACTGCAGCGCCGCATCCAACTTCTGGTTCCAAGCACGCGACGCTTGCTTGAGGCCGTACAGCGACTTCTGCAGCTTGCAAACCAGGTGCTCCTGGCCATCCATGACGAACCCCTCCGGCTGCTCCATGTAGATCTCCTCCTCCAAGTCACCATTCAAGAATGCCGTCTTGACATCCATGTGGTGAACCTCAAAGTCCTCAGCTGCTGCATAAGAGAGGAGCGTACGCATAGAGGCAAACTTTGCAACAGGGGCAAAGGTTTTTGTGTAGTCGATGCCCTCCTGCTGCGAGTAGCCCTTGGCGACCAGCCTTGCCTTGTACTTTTCCAGATTGCCATCTGCTCCCCGCTTCTTCTTGAACACCCACTTGCACTTGATCACCTTGCATCCAGGTGGACGCTCAGTCAGCTCCCATGTGCAATTGTCCAGCTGCGACTGAATCTCCTGCTGCACGGCTTGCGCCCAATCTGCTGCATCTGGTGCAGCCATGGCCTCCTTGTATGACGTTGGCTCATCTGAATCTGCTGCAACTGCGACATTCATCTGTTCTAGTTTCTGCAGCATCCAGAAATGGCCGCTCTCACCAGGCTTGTAACGCACCCTGAGAGGGTACCTGCGACCTGGTGCTGGAGCGTTAGCGGGCGGCTGGCGCGGTGCTGCTAGCACAACTGCTGCTACTGGTGATGCTGCATCTCCCTCCTCTGCTTCTGCCGATGAGGCTGCTGTATCTGCTGCATCAGACATGGGAGAGTACAGTGATTCTCCCACTGTCACAGTAGAGGAAGGATCGGGAGAGACTGGGTCAGGAAGGATTTCTGCTCCCACTGCCTCGTCAGCTGCTGATTCTGCTGCCTCTTCACAGACAATGTTGGTGCCGATGACGTTGCTCTCGTTGAAGACGACATCCCTGGAGATAATGACGTGGCCTGTATCCCTCTCATAGAGGCGATAGGCCTTGCTTGCCACGTCGTAGCCAATCATCAGCATCTGCGCACTCTTTGCGTCCCATTTCTGCCGCTTCTCCTTGGGCACATGCATGTGCGCCAGGCTGCCAAATGCTCGGAGATGACCCACGCTCGGCTTCTTGCCGAACCACGCCTCGTACGGTGTCATCTGCTCCAGCGCCTTGGTGGGACTGCGATTCTTGATGTAGACCGCAGTGCTCACGGCTTCGGCCCAGAAGTCGTAGGTCAGCCGCGCCGCGTGCAGCATGGAGCGCGCCGACTCAACGATGGTGCGGTTGGCGCGTTCTGCTACACCATTCTGCTACGGCGAGTACGGCGCGGTACGCTGCGCCTTGATGCCAGCTGCTGCGAGGTAGTCCTGGAACTCCTTGCTCAGGTACTCTCCACCGCGATCGCTGCGCAGCGCCTTGATCTTCTTGCCAGTCTGGTTCTCCACCATGGCCTTGAACTCCTTGAACCTGTCAAAGCACTGGTCCTTGGAAGGAAGGAAGTACACAGCAGTGTAACGGCTGAAATCATCAATGAAGGTCAGGAAATACCTANTCTGCCGCTTCTCCTTGGGCACGTGCATGTGCGCCAGGCTGCCAAATGCTCGGAGATGACCCACGCTCGGCTTCTTGCCGAACCACGCCTCGTACGGTGTCATCTGCTCCAGCGCCTTGGTGGGACTGCGATTCTTGATGTAGACCGCAGTGCTCACGGCTTCGGCCCAGAAGTCGTAGGTCAGCCGCGCCGCGTGCAGCATGGAGCGCGCCGACTCAACGATGGTGCGGTTGGCGCGTTCTGCTACACCATTCTGCTGCGGCGAGTACGGCGCGGTACGCTGCGCCTTGATGCCAGTTGCTGCGAGGTAGTCCTGGAACTCCTTGCTCAGGTACTCTCCACCGCGATCGCTGCGCAGCGCCTTGATCTTCTTACCAGTCTGGTTCTCTACCATGGCCTTGAACTCCTTGAACCTGTCAAAGCACTGGTCCTTGGAAGGAAGGAAGTACACAGCAGTGTAACGGCTGAAATCATCAATGAAGGTCAGGAAATACCTAGAGCCTCCAAAGCTCTGGGTCTGCATCGGTCCGCACAAGTCCGTGTGGACCAGCTCCAACACCTCCTTCGCACGCTCCCCTGCTCCAGAGAACGCCTCCCGGTGCTGCTTCCCCTCCAAACAGCCGATGCACAACTGCTGCTCAAAGTTAGAGATGGTAGGCANGTCACGCACCATCTGCTTTGCTTGAAGCTGCTGCAAGGCGCGCATGCCGATGTGGCCGTAGCGCGCATGCCAGATCTCGCCATCTGTTGCCTGCACCACTGCTGCAAGACTCTGCTCACGCGGGATCTTGGTTGCCCCCAGCAGGCGGTACATGTCGCCTTCCTTCACCAACCTGGCCAACTCCTCTCCTGTTTCCTTGTCGAGGATGTAGCCATAGTCATCGTCAAAGACGACTCGCAGTCCTGTGTTGGTGAGAGAGGACACTGAGAGAAGATTGAACGCAGCATTAGGTACGTACAGCACGCCATGGAACACTCCCACTTCAATGCCACGCGGGGTCTCCAACCACATCTCCACAATCCCAATCCCTTAAGCATACACCACCCGATCATCACCCAAAGCGATAGGACGGGGAGGGATGGACAGCAACTGCGTAAACCACTCCTTGTGGTGCGTCAGACTCTTGGTACACCCAGAGTCTTTGTACCACGCCAGATCCGCCTTCTCCTTCTGCGACATGTCAGACTTCGCCATGAAGAGGCGGTCGCGCACCTCCTTGGCCACGTTCATGTTGCCAAAATGGGGCATGCCGGTCTGGTTCTGCTGCTGCTGTTGTTGTGGAGATTGCTGCTTTTGCTGCTGCTGCTGCTGCTGCTGCTCCTTCTGGTCCCTCTTGAACTTGAAACACTCTTTCTTGTAGTGCCCCTCTTTCTGGCAATAATGACACTTGCCCTTCTTCTTGCCTCTCTGCTGCCCGGACTGCTGCTGCTGCTGGTTGCGTGAGCCCATGGCCATGAAAGCTGCTTCACTGTTGCTGCCGCCATTGCGCTTTGCTGCATTGCGACGCAATTCCACCTGCACCAGGTGTGTGCAGATGAAGTCGAGGTCGAGAGTTGGCTGGCACTCCAGCGTCTCTCGCACCGTGTCGTAGCTGGTTGGGAGTCCCCTCAGCAAGAGGAGGATGAAGCGCGTCTCTTCCACAGGGTTGCCGGCCGCTCTCAGCTGCTTCGCCAGCTCCTNGCCCTGTCCAGATACGCCTCCATCCCTTCACCACCCTGCATTTTCAGTGCCATCATCTTTTCCTCCAAAAGCATGAGGAATGCAGGATCATTGCTCTCATACTTCTTGCACAATGTGTCCCACCCCTCCTTTGCAGTAGCCTTGTCACTCACGTACTGAAGATGCGGGTTGGAGATGGTGTTGACAAGCAACCTATAGGCCTGCCTGTCCTTCTTCTTCCACTCCTCATACGTCGCTGGTACAGCTGCAGAAGAACCCGCATCAGCTGCACCCTTTTGCGGCGTCTTCCCCGCCACCACCTGCGCTGCGGTGATGCCTTTTGCCTGTGGAACTGGAGCTGGCTCGTCGCCGCTCACCACCTCCCACAAGCCCCTCTCCTCCAAAAGGAGGCGGGTACGGATCTTCCAAAACGTGAAGTTGGCGCGTCCCTCCAGCCTCTCCAAAGGCTGGGCTGCTGTCACAATGCCAGCTGCTGCCATTTTGAGCCTTGGTGATGCCCAGCGCTGCCCTTGGATGGCGGCGCTACCCCTGCTTCTGTTGCTGCTTCTGCCAGAAATCTGTCTGACAGAAAATGGACTGTAGATGCCAGCAGACTGGGATTTTTAAAAAACTGAGCCCAGCACTGGAAAATTCAGCTCAAAAACTTTCAGATCGACCCATAAAACAGGGTCATCAACAGGGGATTTCAAAAGATATGCCCTCTTGAAAACAGGGTATGCTTCTGCTCCTACTCCAACTCAGGCCAGCCAGCTTGTAAACAACGTTTCTCCCAAACTAATCAATGGAATGCAAATATTTTTGCACCAATGGAAAGCTTAGGAAAAATACTACAATTTGCATGTGCCACTTTTTAAATTTGACAAAGAAACGAGAGAGTTATGGTCATCACAAGGCGACAGTCTTACTCATAGAGAAGAGTGTAGCCGTGGCCGACCTCGTTTTGAGCATAACTCTCAATCCAACCGTTGGATCTTCGCGATCTTGGGCTCGTTGGAAAGCTTGTCTTTTGAACTTGAAGATCCAGTGGTTGATTGTCAAATTTGGTGAAGGTTTCACCCCAACCCGTCACTCTCAAAGTGACGGCCTGTGCTGGCTAAAAGTTACAGAACTTGGCTCTGATACCAAATGTTGGATCTGGAGGAGAGAGGGAGCCTTGCAGCAGCGAGCATGTGGGACTGAAAGGGCATCAGTTGTGCTGAAGAATGGTTGTTGAATCACTCAAAATGATGGAGTACATATTGAGCTAGAGCTTGGGCAAGTCAGCACTCTCACAAGCCACACCACTTAGCCATGGAGGCTAAGGCTCACACACTAGAGTCCACAATCTCACACAAGGGAGGAAATCAGCCTAACAACCAGGCTGACCAGTCACACACGACCTAGAGAGCTAGAGAATTCTCTCATGGCACACTCCTAGTGGTCACATCACCCACAAACCCATGGAGAATCGCCATGTGTCCATGGCTAGCACACAAGGATCTCACCTCACCTAAATAGTAAGGAGAGGTACCTTTATCCTAGTCAGCACACTCTGACAAGGCAATCCTAAGACCAAGGACCTTTTTGGATATTTCTCCCATCAGGTCTTGACCCTGGACTTCTTGCCTTTTTCTTTTCTCAGGCTAAGGCATGGAGCCATCACCCATGGCCACCCAGACATCGACGGTCCATGACCCCCGAAACTTCGAAAATTAATATCTCCCAATCCGACTGTTGGATTGGCCTGAAACTTGGACCGTATATAATTTGCCACCTGATCTTTGCAATGGTGAAGACGAATCGAAGATCGGAGCAGGCATCTGGAAGTTTCCTGGAACTTGCTCCTGTGGACCTGAAATTGAGCCGGATGGCTCCTTTCCCAACACATAGAAGGATGCATCCCACTTGGCAAATGTGCAAACACAAATAGTCTGAGGGCAGTGGTACATATTGCCCCCTTACAACCTCAAGCCACTCTGTGATGACTCGGTTGAGCACTGAAATCTCAACATACGGAGGTCCCTATCCATTTCCCTATGAGTGGATAAAGGTTGACCATCAATTGGAAATTGGGTGAATCTTGAACATTGCTCAATCCAGCACGAGGTTAGATGGGGTCACCAAACACGACTTCCAACAGAGCTTGAATTCAACGAAGCCATCCAGTGTCGTGCTAGTACCAGTGTTTGCAAATTGCTTGCTCGCGCCAAACAAGAGTTTGATACGTTTGACCTGAGTAACCAAAGCAAGTATGCTACAAGATGTTGGTTTGTGTGTCACAGATGCGTCATGGCCTCTGGCCTTGTTGCAAAAATACCACACTCTTGCATGAGATTTTATGTGGAGGTTCCACCGTCAAGTAGAAGACACAATGTTGTTGTAGAGAGGCACATGAGTGCGTGCAAGGCGACAACTACGAGTCACATGGAAGGAACAGACATATATGCCGCTTAAGCACTTCCCACGGGTGTGTGGTTCTTTACACGATGTATTGTGAACAATCGGTTAAATGCCAAGCTTCATAAGGATATTGTTTACGGGTACACAGCAAGGTTGCTCCTCCCATACTTCATTATGCCAGATTTCTACCCGGCAACCCACCTTGCATGTTTTCCCATAAGTAAGCCTGGTTTGGCTGGAGTCGTTGAGAGATGGGAATCGCGAGTGTTGTTCAGCTGGCTGCTCGCTCCCTCGTCACCTCGTCTCTTGCATCCAACAACACTAACACTTGTTACTTGTGGTTCTATGTATGCAATTGCAATCCTCGTGTACACTCTTTACGCCATTACACTATGTCTCTAACAATTCCCTTCACTCTTCTCTTCTAACAAACCCTTTCACTAACCGTAACTGCCTACTGACATTAGAGCTCTAGTGAGAGTGAAAGCTTGAGCGCTCGATCCTGGCCATAAGGATCTCTCGTAGCGGCCACCACTACCGTCATATTTAACGTTGCATCCCGTAGCTACTGTGATCTTAATGCACGCGCACTAAGTCATGGACCTCCTTAGCCCTATGCACTCAACGTGCCCCAATTATTTGGCTGCAGGTGGTGCTTGGGATAACCCGCAGGCTTTGTCACACCCGTGGGCCCCATCACTTTAGTCGCCAAGACGTGCCCGACACTTCAAACTCTGCCAGTATAACAACTACTCTACTTACAAGAGGAATAACCCCAGCATTGTTTCTTGAGCGCAACAATAGCAGTAATAGCATAAGCAAGTGTAGCAGCCAAGGGACTACACTTCAATTCCTGAAGATAACAATATTTGTAGCATATACAACAGCAGGAACAGCTATCCTATGTTGCGTACCTTTGACAAAATCAGTAGCATCAACCACAACCACACTTAAAATGACAGCATTAGCAGAAGTGGTAATAGAAATTCCAACCACACGTGCATAGTCAGAAGTAGCAGGGATAGCAGTAGCAACTACAACCACGTTTCTTGCCTCCACAAGTGATGTAATAGGAGAATTTTGTGAAAATCCGAGGTGTTACATCTCGTCTCAGCAATCGCAATACCCTTCTTTACAGCCACACCTAGGAAGTAACAAAAGTAGCACCGACGGAGTTTACAACCAGATTTTTGGCATTTGATGCAATAGCAGTAGCAATTGCAAAAGTTGAGGCTTTACAATTAATTCCTCGGCATCGACTGCAACATGAGTAGTCATAGCAGTAGCAGCAATAGCAACCAAAGCACTACAATGGGCAGCCAGACTCTGTTTTGATCTAGGGCTCCTCATCGTGACTGTAGTAACTTCAGCGACTATAGGCCATTGCATTGTGTTTGGGCTCGGAGCTCCTCATCACATAAAGGGTGATGGCACCAGGACAATGGTGTCACCAGCCAAAACTGCAAATTGTGAAGCCCCGGGCGTGTTACCGCTTGACAGACACTACAAGGGATGGATGAAACCTTGCAAAATACGTCAGCATTGAGGCTTGAGTGGCGACCTTGCTTATGAGTCCGCCGCAACGATGTCAACACGGACAACTTGTCAAGATCTGGTATGAGTTTCTTCCCTCGTCTCCTTGCGTGGACCAAAAATTTCACGATGCTGGTGAGGTGGAGGTCACTACAGATCACTTGTATGTAACACTAGTTTAGGAGAGTATTGATCTCGCGATTGCAGTGACGCGTGCGACCTCGACTGCCGTGGACAACGTTGCGGCAGCCATAGCTACATTTGGAGTAATAGCTAAAGTATTGCCCGTCCCTTCCTCTTGGTGAGATGGACGTGAATTTGAGGCCAACACAAGGGTTGCAATCATTGCTGGACTCATTGCTATAGCAGGTGTACATATTGGTACATAGATTTCAACAGTTGCATTGGCTATCACATTTGCCAATGCTTTCGTAGCGTCTTCCACAGCAGCGGCTGCATCTACCATTCTTTTTCGACAACAATAGCTGTCACTTGTGTAGCATCACCTGCATCTGCTTCCTCTCAGCCCGTCACTATTGTCATATCAGCCGTAGTTGTCTTCACGACCTTGCGTGCAGAACTCACCACAAGCATAGTTACCCTAATGGTTCCAACTGCCTCCACTATTTCCATTCTCTTTGCTACCTCTCTTGCACCCATTCCCCAGCTCCTTGTAGTCTTGCATAATCCATATCCCTCTGCATTCTCGTGATTTTTTTCCTTGCATGTCACCTCTCTGCTAGTACCTTGTCTTTTCTCTTATTGGGATCACCTTTTTTTCTAGCTCAGGACGGATTACCCTACAACACCCTTACCACGTACTCTAGACACTCCCACTTTTCCCATGTCCACAAGGACAAGGGAAACTCTGCCAAAAACTGTACAATAGAGCCCCCATGTCGTCACCATGCCTGGTGACGATGACTCAGTCATAATGTTGGTACATTGCAAGATAAACCTCACTCACAAAGCTAAACATGAGGCTGAAGTTTGTATTAAACTAGTAGAAGAAAGCTGTGATACCTTTGATGGTGAGGTTGTTGCTATCATGCTCAAAGGCCTTGTCATTGCCTTCATTGTCCCACCAACTAGTATAAATGCTAGCATCAGCATCGACACATCTTCCAATCCTTCTCCTCCCAGAACCTGTACCACCATCCCTGTTGACATCCCTGCTATCGCTATCCCACCCATTGCACAGTGTCAGCATGACTTCTTCTCCAAACATCCTGTGCTCGTCATCGAGATCGCCTTCTCCTCTTGGGTGGTTTACTTCAATACATGGGCTTAGGGGGAGTAGCTGTGGAAGTTCTAATGTGTGAAGATGAGATGGCTAATAGTTACTGGGCTCGAGGCCTCAAGCTCTTCTGTGATTTTGGCAATGCAACGCCTGGTCAGCTCTCTACTGTCCTCACTGTGGTCAATGAAATCAACCTTGAGCTACCAGATCTCCTTCGTGACGTCAAAGCAAATGAGTTGCAGCATCTCACCTCCTGCATATCCCACCAAAGTCCTCGCTTGATGTTTTAGTACTTTGAGACTTCACTGCCAAGCGCCTTACCGCTTGTTGGACCGACCCCCATAACAAGTGCCTTCATCGCTCCAATATCACACAAATTACGGGCCTCACTCCTGCCACCTCATCTAGCTCCTCTTTGTTCATGTCCTCTTCCTCTTTCTTTTCACCAGCTACCTCCATTGCCAGTGCCCTTGCTTCTTTGGGTTGCGAGAAGGGCAAGGATCATGGGAAGGGCAAGGGTAAAGACAAGGACGTTTCTTGTTGCTCATGCATCTTTGGCACTGATGTGTGCTAGAATTGTGGCTCAATGGAGCAGTCCTCTCACATGTGCTCCACTCCTCCTATTGATCTTCATATTGCGTGCATGATGCATAATCATTGGGTACGTACTTCCAACCCCTCTAGAACAGCCTTAACATCCAGCTTCAGCACTCCCTCACGGTCTTCTTCCACTACCCCATCCGATGGCTACTATACAACCAGGGTTGTTTCTCTCATGTCACTTGCTCCATACCCTTGGGGTTGGTTGCCTCTGTATAGTGTGCCTACCTATACTCGATACCCCTTTTCTGAATCCATTGCGCCGTCGTGATTCCATGCTTCCTCAGGCACCTATTCCCCCGGTCCCGGCGTTGTCGGAGAATAGTGACCGTGAACACCAACTAGAGCAGTCTCTTTACCTTCGCAATGACATATTTGAGAGTGTTACAACGCTGGCTAGAGATCTTATGTCAGACCAATGGTGTCCTTGGTGGAGACTCCCCCTATCATGTCTTTGGATTGTTGAGTGGCTCTGTCCCATGGGTCAAGCAGTGGCAATTAGTCTTCGTTCCTTACTGTCTCTCTGTTTATGCTCTTTTTGTCCCTGCAATGCTTTCTGTCGATACCATTCTGACTTGTGGCATTGTAGCACAAGTGGGAGTCTCGGGTGGCTCCTAGATTTGTAACTCCGGGGCCACCCATCACATGAAATCCGTGCACTCTTTGTTTGTATTTAGAGGCCCTGCTGGGTTTGTCTACCTTGTTTGCACTGGGTCTGGTCTGTTGCTCTCAGTCCAAGGTGTTGGTGTTGTACGCTTCATTGGTCCAAGTGGTGCTCTGTTTCTATTACACATGTTGTATGTAACTTCGTTGGAGCTTAGCCTGTTATTGGTGTTGTCTCCAGACAATCAGGATACCGAATTCTCTGCATGTCATGGTTTTTGCACCATCTGTCTGTGTCTATGAGACCGTTCTATCACGTGTCACATAAAGTGTGACAAACCCTATCTAGTGGCCTTGCATGTTTCCTCCGATCCTATTATTGCCACTTCCCTTGTTCACAAAGCCTTTTCTCTTTTTTTCACCTCGTGCACCTCTTGCATTGTCGCCTTTGACTCGTCTACACTGATGCTATTACGAGCATACTCCCTCTCCAACCTGTTTTTGGTCTCTCATCCTCCACTTTCCCTTTCCCTTGTCCCATTGACATTCTTACGTGAGCATAAGAGAAAATGAATGTCCTTCCCTTCTCTTCCTCAAAGTGTCAGTGAGCTTATCCTCTTGGCCACATGCATGCGAATGTCATGGACATTGTCCCATGACCTCGTTTTGAATGTTGGCAAATTTTTCTTGTGCTTCGCTAATGAATTCTCCCGCTTTGGCTTGATGTTCACTCTTCGTCATAAGGATGATGTCTGCTCTGTCACCAAATGCTGGCTTGTTTGAAATGAAAGTACCTGTCTTCTTTAGTCCAGTGGGGTGTGTGTTGGAAACCTCTTTTACGTACATAACCCAATAAAACAATGCCTCAAAATGCTAAAATCAAGCTCTTGCTAATGGCGTTCAAATTCCGCTATGTGAGTCTGCCTCTCTTTGCCTTGAAGGCCATGAGTTACATGAATTGGGTCTAGAATTGTGTCCCTCACGATCCACTCTGCACACGTTTAGGCCCTCTGAGTGCTGGCGTGACACCCGGGCTAATGTATGCCTCGTTAGGGTCAGGGATAACATTGCGTCTGTCAGGCTCCCTAAGGATCTGCACGACAAAAAAACTCTTCCCTCATGGCCATATACATCCCTTCCTTGTTGTGTCTGCTCATTCATAAGGCCTGGTGCTTCTACAATCCTGTCTTCTTGCATTTTATCGAGTATCGTGATATCTTAATTCTCTAGTTTGTATTTCTTTGTGACCTCGGCTGTCTTTCATCCGCTGCCTCCCTTCTGCTACTCTCTTGACTAGAGGAGGGTGAAGTCGGTCCTATCATCCCTGTAGTTCTTCTTGTATTTTCTCTAGAGTCCACACCCTCATTGCAGCCTCGTTCATTAGGTCATGAACCCACGCTGTCGATATCATCTAGCTTGTTTGGCGCAACTTCCTCCCTCGTTATCTCCTCCATCCCATCCAATTGTGTGTCTCCCACTCATTCGTCTACGTCTGCATCCAACCCGGTCACTCTTCTTGTGTCCAGTCCACCTGTCCTTCCTCCAATCCATGTGTCTTACTTATCTTAGACAGATCCCACGGCACCTGTCTCCCCCGTCGTTGAGGTGGTAGCCTTCGCATGTTCCCTAAGCACTCCATCACCTCCACAACCTACGCTTGTCCTCCTCAATTTTAGATTAAACATTCTACTATCGTGCCTATCAGCATGGATGCACTAGGCTTGGCCATTGGGATTGTCCACCTTCGTGTTGTCCTGAAATATGTACTTCTAACACCAGGGCATAAACTGTCACTATAAGTGGTTATTCTGAGCAGTGTCACCGAGTTTCAAGCCACTCATGCCACCACAACCCTGTTACCTAAACGTATCATAGTTTGGCAATCACACATGGCCTCCAATGCTCCAAACAATGTTAGGTTACCATGCGCGATGAGGTGAACTCTCTCAATGACCATGTTTTGTATGAGTTGCTTGACCTACTACCAGGGAACAAAGCCCTGGATGCTCATTGGATTCTTTTGCTGAAGTACAAGCCCAATGGTGCACTTGATAAGTACAAGACTTGAGAAGGGATCTTCCCAAGTCCCAAGCATCAAATATGATGAGCCATTTTCACCTGTTAGTTGCTATAACATGGCTCAAGCATTGCCGAGCCTTGTGGTCCACCATCAGTACGAGCTAGAACACATGGATGTAAACAACATATTCCTATATCAAAATTTGGACAAGGATATCTTCATGTTCTAGCCAATTGGGCCCTCCAATGGCACTGATAGGTTCTGATTGCTATGAAAGGGTCTCCATGGCCAAAAATGGTCTCCTGATACTGGAACCAAGAAATCACGCCCACTCTCAAGAAAGGAGACTACTTATGTAGTACAATGGATCGGTTGGTCCTGTTTGTTGTCATCCTTGTATATGCTGACCACTTGCTAATCGTGTCATCTAGCCAGGAGGCTATCAAGTCGGTGAAATGTTTTGTGTAGTCTACGCATAAGATTAAAAGCCTAGGACCTGCTCGTGTCTTCCTAAGCCTGGAGCTCCAGAGCGACTGCTCTCATTACACTCTCCACAATCACCAAGCTACATATGTCCGTGACTTGGGGGAGTACTTCATCCCCTTACTTGATGTGGCATGCACGACGTCGATTCATATTACCCCATCTTGATAGAGGTTGTTGAAGACCCTGAATGCATGAAAAATGGGGGAGACAGTCAATGTGAATGACTTCATCCGCGTCATTGGATCTCCCGTGTACCTTGTAACAGTGATTACGACAGAAGTTGCCTTTACTAGAACTTCTTTGCATAGTTATCATAGTATCACAGGGCACAACACATGGAGGTTGCATTGCTTGTTGTTAATAATGCACTTTCCAATGTCCGGACTGGCATTTGCTATCGGCACAAGCGTCAACAGTAGTTGATGGCCATACTTACAGTGATTGGGCTCACAAAATAGATGCTCATATCCACACAGGCTACATCTTCCTCATCGGTAGAGCCGTTGTATCCTGGAACAAAGACATATAGTTCCAGTGAGGCGGAGAATGTTACTTTTGGTTTAGAAACGTTTGCGAGTATTTGTTGATTCTACTTGTTGTGGCAGCTACGTGTCCCTATCAGTTACATCATGCTACATTATGAAAATCAAAGCACCAAGGCTTTTGGTGGTCGTGATGGCATACATCACTCATGGAAAAATCATATCAATGTGGAGCATTACTACGTGCATAAGCACGTAGTAATACGTGGCTACGAGTGATGTCCAGATTGTCTGCGTCAGCTGTTGCCAAAAGAGAGCTCACTTCGACATAAAGGCACTCTGTAGTTACGTCTTAAAAGGAGCTACTCATGCTGTTGACCTGTTGTGTACTCGTGATGCCCTGGATGGACAGTGATCTTTGTACATGTGCATAGTCAATTATCACTTTGTGTGACGCTCATGCGTGAGTGTGGTTGTGTGCTTGTGTATGTTGGTTATGGGTCATGGGTGAGTGTTGGTTTGTGTATCACAAACATGTTGTGACCTCTCGTGTCAATGCATGTACACCATATCAATGCACAAGATTGAGTATGGAGGTTCAACTATTGTGGAGAAGACACCGCACTACTACAGAGAGGCACATGGATGCGTGCAAGGCAACGACTGGAAGTCACATGGAATGAAATGACTTCTATGCCTCCTCTATACTTTCCACATGCCTGTAGTAGTTTGTTTGCTGTATTTTGAACAATTGGTGGAATACAAGGCTTCCTAGGGATACTGTATTGGGGTAGATAGCCGGGGTGCTCTTCATAGAACACATGCTGCCAGACTTATATCTGCCAGCCTACCTTGCATGTTTTCTTAAAAAAGGCCTGGTGTGGCTCAAATCCTTGAACAACAAGGATAGCGAACGATATGGAGCTTGCCACTTGCTCTTGCATCACCTTGTTACATGCGTCAGACAATCAGAACCCTTGTTTCTTGCTATTCTATGCATGTGATTGTAATCTTTGCGTTAACTCTTCATGCAATGGAACTGTGTCCACAGCACTTCCCGCCAGCCCACTCTTTGTACCATTCCTCTCACTAATAGAAAACACCTACACAAGAAACGACATCCACGCATGGGACACGGAAATAGGGAAGTTGCAAACCCAAATTTAATTCATCAGTAACACCTATACAACGATAACATCAGCCACGGTTATTCATGATTTTTCACTGGGTAATGAAACCAGAAGTTTAATTGAGCACAAAAATGTGAAAGCTTTGTTTAGAAGGCAAGAAGCATAAAGCCACAGTTCGGAAATCCTACAAAGCAAGCCATTCTCATAACGTGTTGCATGCATGCAAGTAATAACCTACTTTGAAATAAAACTTACCTTCTATCCTCTATATCTTTGTTTATACTAAGCTATTCAATGCATGTTCTGTGTTATATCATGACTTTAATGCATTTAATTCACTTGATAACCCATACTCATGTTACAAGAAGCTACACATCCTTGTCCTTGTTAAATTCATGGCTCACTGCAAATAAAGCTAATGATTTCTTCACCAATTGGCCAAGCGCATTTCGGCAACCTAATCCGACCTCTGGTTTTCTTGTCCATAAGGTGCTAACAAATTTGACCACTTTCACTAAAGGTGGAAAATTCTATGAAAACTTGTATCAATCGGATGATTATTTTGGTTGCATTCTTGATGATGCCAGACCTGTACAGAACCAAGCCTTACCATTCTTAAAACTCCCAGACCTCTCAACTGGCTTTCTCAAAGCGGCCTCTCACGAAACACAGTCACACGCGTTGCTTGACTCAAGCGTCCAAGACCCAAAATAGTTCTCCTTGTGTTTTGCATTCTTGTTATGTGTACTCAATAGTTCAACACCTGCCGTCTATGTACACTCATAAACAATTTTGGATTTATAACCAGCCAAATTCCATGAAGCGTCCCCTGCTTTGCACCTCATCCCTGTGGACCATCCATGTTCCGCTCGGTAAAACACTTGGTACTATAGTGTAGTGGCGGCGGAGGGGCAGCAAACGGACGTAATTCAAGCTGAAAATTTTACACAAGTCTTCAGCACAATTTCACTTTCTAAACGATACCAGAGAACACGGAGAGCGTACTTGAGGACAAGCAAGAGTCAACGATAGAGACCTAAGTGATGGAAGATCAGCAACAAACAATCCACGTTGCCCTTGGGGTGAACTAGGTAGCAGTAGCAAGCTCTGTAGTGAATACCACAGCTCTTATGATTCTCACGGTCAATCCAGTAATGAACCTCGTGAGCTGAGATAACCCTTTGCCTCCACCATTTCACGTCGAGCCAACACCTCCCACGATGATTCACCTGATATTGACCAAGAAGATAAAATGAAAAAGGCATGTACCAGATGTTATCAAGAGAAGATAGCCTTAAGAACCATCTTCTTGAACAACTCACAACAGCTATGGAGAACCTTTTAAACATACATGCCTGGAAGCTGTGTTTGTCCAAGGAAATTACTAGCTCTAGATTGAACCCAAAATCCGACTGGCACGTGTGGAGTTGGTATGGTCGTGTGAATTCCTAAGGACTGGGGTTTTGGATATGGCTGGCATATTAGATGTGTACTTCATTGATGCTGAAGCAAAAAACGAAGAGAAGAACATTGAGCTTGCAGTCTTGCTTTTATGCAGTACGACATTGAGTTGGTGGTTTGGATGGAGGACCATCAAACCACCATAAGATCGGTATAGCTTGATCAACATCTTACGTGACGGCTCTCACATCGTCGTCCGCATGCATTCTACCCCTCAAGCAGATGAATCTAGTGCAACACACATTTTTTGCGCCACTAGAAACCTAAATGGATTATTCTCCCACCATCCTTGTTCGCATTTAGATTATGAAGAAAAAAGATGATGCACGGTACTTGCTTTAACGCTTGTGTCCAATGTGACAGTGTACACATGGCATTTCCATAAAATTGTCACTGGCACTGACCTTGTACATATTCTAGCTTTGTTACAACAACAACGCCAAGCGCGACGTCCAACAAGATATCTTAACATTTTGCATCCAAGACGTCCTCTTATGGATGATCACAATTTTTTATTACATCGACGGCGTCAACAACAATGCTCGGATGCATGAATCCAATGGCTAGCCACCCCAGGCCCACAATCCATGTCGTGGCAGAGGGAAACTACAGTCGTAAAAACATTTGGTCTCATGTAGATGACATAGTCAATTCACAAAATAAACAGCAATGTTGAACTTGCGGGAAGCCGGATAAACATTTTACAATTGTCGTAAGTGGAGGATATAGGCAGAAAGGGAGGAAGACCTAGAGAAAAACTGAAGGATTTGGAAACAAAAAGAGAAAAAGGAGACGCAGAGGCTCCTAAGCAATTGGATTATTTTGTGCTGACTGATCTTCCATCAAGATGACAAGCTATACAAAACTTGAAGGTTTTTTAGATCACAAAATTGGACGAGGGGTACAATGAAGAACAACCGACGATACTACGATCAATAAACCGAGGAGTTGGAAAAGTCACGGAATGGTATTGTCACTAGTGGATAAAGGAGTTTGAGTCAATCATACTGTTCCCATACATAAGGGGACCTTTGTACAATAGATGTGGTTATGTGTGTAGGAATTTTTAGGATGTGAGAGGATTACATAATGGTGGTATTGTCTAAACATGTTTCATTTAAGTTCCTAGTGAAAAATAGATGTATTGTTTCACTGTACCATCACTTGTTTATTGATACACTCCTTCATATCCTTACCTCAAACACCTCTGCCTTCTGGATCCTTCACCTCCTCGGCAAGTGGAAAGTGTATGAGAGAGTGAACTAGTTTTTTGTATGCTAGCAACATACAGAAGCACACTTGTGTGCAAGGAGGATAAAAACCATAGAGGTTAAATGAAATCATGTACACAAATGTATTGTTTCATTATAACGTCACTTGTTCAGTGATGTACTCCTTTATACACTCTTTTTCCTTTGCAACCCCCTCCTTTGTCTAGTGGAAAATGTACAAGGGGAGGGTATGAAGGAGTGAACAAAATCTTGTGTGATAGCGATGTACAAATGTACACTTGTGTACAAGGAGAAGAAGCTTCATAAAAGTTGTATGAGACCATGTACACAAATTTAAATCTTCAACATGACGTCACTTGTTAAGCGACACAATCTTTCGTACACTTGCTTCGTACACTTTTGGCATTTGGACCCCCCCCCCCTCGACTTCCTCCTCCCCGTCAAGTAGAAAGTGTATGAGACGATTGTATGAGAGAGTGAAAAAAAACCGGTACGACATACATAAAACCGCACTTGTGTGCAAAGGGTAGAAACATCAACGACGTGATAGGTTATCATCTACACAAATGCACCATTTCAACATAACATCACTTTTCAAGTAACACAGTCCGTCATATATTTATCTCACTCACTTTTGTCATTTTGACCCCCATCTTTTTACCCCCCCCCCTCCTCCCCCCTCCCAGTCAAGTGGAAAGTGTATGAGGGGAGTGTATGAGTGGATGGAAAAAATGTAGTATGACAGTGACGCACAAAAGTACACTTGTGTACCAGGAGCAAAAACATCAAATAATTGATATAATGTACACAAATATATTATTTCAACATAACGTCACTTATAAAGAGATACACACCTTTATACACCTGTCACATACACTTTTTTCATTTGGATCCCCCTCCCCCCGACTCCACCCCCCCCCCCCCATCAAGTGGAAAGTGTACGAGGGGATTGTATGAGGGAGTTTATATAGTTTTGTAGGATGGCGGTATAAAAAAGTACACTTGTGTGTAAGGAGGAGAAACATCATACAAGCTATGTGAGATCATGTACACAAATATGATATTTCAACGTAACGTCACTTGTTCAGTCATACACTCCTTCATAGACTTGCCTTGTTCACGTTTCTTTGTTTGGACTGCCCCTCCTCTCCCCTCGCCTCCCCCCCGTCAAGTGGAAAGTGCATGAGGGAAATGTATGGGGAGTTAATAGAATTTGGTTTGACAGTGACATGAAAGATATACATTTGTGAAGAGGGAGGAGAAAATTCATGGAAGTGATAGGTTTTCATTTACCAAAAATGTATTAGTTCCATGTAACATTTCTTGTTTAGTGATACACTCCTTTGGAAACTTGTCTTACACGCTTTTGTCCTTTGGACCCCCTTCTCCCAACCGTCTCCTCCCCCTTGGGTCCCTGGAGAGTATGTGAGGGGAGTGTATAGGGGAGTGGACAGAGTTTAAAATGACAACGACATAAAAAGTTACACTTGTGTAAATGAGGAGAAACTTCATAGGAGTGACAGGAAATCATGTACATGACCGGGATTCTCTTGAAAGCTCGTAAAGCATAAGTTCATGTACAAGTTACATGGAGGATTTTTCATTATGTGAATTTGTCCTCCAATCCGACTAGGGATATCATATGGAAGTTGTCATGATGTATGGGTGAGTACAAGGAAGGTACTTGGAATTTATGTGCACCAAGAAATGTGTGGTGTACACAGATATACCAGTACATGAATATGGGGTGATTGGGACTAAATGAGCTTCATACGTATTTGTAGGAAACAACGTAGTTCAAACGCCATGTTTGCACATCCAACCTGAGTGAAGTGAAAGAAATGTTGTAATAAATGAGTGGATATTTGTTGACTCCAACTACAAAGAAGCTATTTGACGACATAACAGTTGAGAGAAATTTCTCTATGAGCAACCATAAAATCACCCATAGGCAATACTTCCTTATAGACATAACTCACAAATAGACAGGAGCAACGACGCAGAATTTGTGAACAATAAAGGAACAAAAATGTCACCTTCCCATGATCAAGGAACTCGCAACATAGTGAAGGTTATGGGAGATAGCATAGAAGGAAGCAACAGAGGAAGTTGCCAAGATACAGGAATGACTCATACAACTTACATCACTGGGCGTGGCCAAGTGATGCCTGCAACAAGGAGCACAAGCGTGGCTAGTCAACATGGAACCAGGCTAAGTGAGGGGGGACACAGAATATACGCGACAACATATGCCTCATCGGCCTTAATACATGAAGATTTCTTAACCATTCTAAAGGAGTTCTCATCACCTGTCAAAGTGTTTCAAAGATTCTTTCTTGACAAACTACATCAGGAGTTAGCTTTGTAAGAAAGCGTTGACCATCAGAGCAACCTAAGGCCAGGCAGAAGACCAATGATCAAGGCAACCACAAGCTGGCTGAGATGAAAAGGTGGATGGATAACATGCCAAGTCAGGGGTTCACGAGGCGATCAACGTCACGTGATGTTTCATCAGAAAGAAAGTTAGTAAGATGTACATGGATGTAGACTACAAGACGTTGATGACGTTATCCTAAAAGAATGCTATCCCATTTTGTAAATAGACAAACATTCTTACCAACTATGTGGGACAAGAATGTTTTCCAACAACGAACTACATAGCGACTCTCATGATGTCCATATGTCTGATGAACGGCATTCTCCACTAGATATGGGAACTTTGATTTTTCCATCATGCTTATTGGATATTGTTGATTTATAGGTGGAATAACCATTGGGATGGACGAGCCACAACAAAATCCCTCACACCTCCAACCAATTGCGGTGCACACTACGATGCCCCATCTCTGAATTGAAGCAGTTACAATGCACTTCTCACCGTACTCTTGCTCTGTTCTAGCAAAAACTGGCTTGCCATGTGGAGGAAAGCCTTGCCAACATGTTTGGTTGTACTCAATCATCTTCCGTCTCTCCCTTCACTATTCGGGTTATTCTACATTGGTCGAGCCACCACGCAACTAATGGTGAAAATCATTGCATGAAATAACCTTGATGATTGTAGCAATACAGTTCACCATTGACCTTGGGATCCCAAAATAGGTCTGATGTTAGCCCCTCCAGTTCAATTGGAGAGACTTAAGTCAATGACAAAGCACTTCCTCGTCTGGTATTCCAAGGTACCCACACCACGTTCCTCATGCACAAATCCGCGTGTTATCACCTAGAGTCATGAGAATCGACTCGGAACCTAAAACCAAAGACAGTACAAAAACAGTTGCATGGACTTGCATGGATCACCCTCATGGACTGTAACCACCACTCCACTATGCAACTGATATTGTGCTCGAGACTATTTTCCAAGGAGAAGCCGGGTAATAGGAAGAGAAAGAGGGAGCTTAGAGGATGGGTCAGGTCAATCTTTGAGCCTTGTCAAACACGCCGGCCCACTCCTCTAAAAAAATGCTAAACATGCTCGAGAGGAGCCTGGGTGACCGTCAGCCACTCTCCTTGTCCCCCCATCCATATTGGGTGACCACCACTACTATGCCAGGTGTGGATCCTTTTTCAGCTCCCTATCAACCAGCCCCTATCTATGGAAGTCCATGTTCCTACTGATGTTGCTTTCCGTGTGTTGCTCATGTCGCTTGCACTCCTCTTGCATGGCCATCTGACACAAGTATACCCACAGTCGAGAAAAACAGCCATAGGAGAATAGCATCCTCCGGTGTCAGATCCTCCCCCAGAATCCACATCATGCCCTGCTCCAACATTGTGACCATGCAATGAAACAACACCCTCTACAGTTATCTTGTCAGATGCTGTGCAGGTATGCACCATTTGGTCTTGCTCCTAAGATGCTCCAACACAACTCCGACCAACAAGTAGACTCCAAAGAATCTCAAGCCCCATTAAAAAGCGTTGGCAATAGAGGACCTTGCAACACCCCGCGTAACCAGAGGAGTAGCCTTGTTATGTATAGGATTGGATCCACCTTGATGGAAAAAGTATCCTCCCCAAACACCTAGTTGTCCAGCTGTTTTGTCGTCATGGTGGATAGGAGCTCCTGCTGGCTACCCATTCCCAAGCCAAATAGGTTATGAACAACTCGGTCCCAGTTCAATTGAACCCAAATTATAGAAGGTCCTTTCTTGGCTACTCATGACTCAATAGACATCATCACACCACAATACAAGGTGAATTTTCCTGGTATGCTATTTACCACATGTCTGGCTAATGACAATATTTGATTCTACCATCATGCATGGGCACAATCCTTCCAACTTGTGGACAAACCCAAATCCCAAATGAAACATCATGTACCCCACATTACTGTTTGTCATGGAATTGAAAAGAAGTTCCAATAATCAAAGACATTCTCATGCTGGGCTATAAGGTACCAGTCCGATCCCATCTTGAGGCACATTGTAGCCAGAGCGAGTGAATATCATCAACAAGAATGAGAAAAAAAGAGAGATAGAGGAGGACAAAAGGGAGAAGATGGGAGAGGAGGTTGATGCCTGGGGATGGAGGAGTCGAAAGAAGCCAATGAAGTGGAGGCAGAGGTGGATGTAGCGGGGGAGGAGGGGGTTTAGGCCAAGGAGATCGAGGGAAAGTTGATGAGGAAGTTGGAAAGAAGGTATGGAAGGGGGGTAAGGAGAAGAGGTGGTGGAGGTGGTGGGGACAAGATGATGAAATAATGATTCAAGAAGTACTATACTAGAATGTGAACAATGAGACCTTTGGGATGCTTGAGCGGCACTTATGAGGATGCCCAATGCCTCCATGCACTCTTTTTTGACAATGACAAGCTCCTTGACCAACATGGACCAAACTTCCACCTTAATGACCATTGAAAGAAACTCCATAATCCTGCTATAATTCATGTCATGGGAGCCACCGGTCACGACAATGATTACGTCACCATGATCACTTCATACGCATGTCTCGATGCTCCTATTGTGCTATAAGTGGAAAACTGTGTGAATATGATCCAAGAACTAGGTCATTTGGTGTAGGGAAAAGAAAGATACAACCGTGCAAAGGTTTGAGGCGCACATCCAAAAAACATGAGACATACTGGCTTGACGCCAACCTCGGCACAACGACTTTCTCGCCCGCAGCAGCCAAAGCGCCGTTGGATGGACGCTTAGCCAACAAGGTAAGGTTCATTGGGGTCCATGGGCGCTCTACGATGGCTCTGCATTCATAAGGAAGCGCGCTTGGGACGACCATGACCCACGCTGGCGATGCTTCCCGTGGCAGTCATGCGTGGAGCACTCAAACGGCCATAACTCAGCCGTTCCTCCACGGATTGAGGAATTCGTTGCTACATTGAAAAGCTCGCAATACTTAATACATGATTCATGTGTTATTTGTGTGATTGAACATCAGCAGAGGGCTCCAAAGTACCGAGGGACTCTTATATGGCTCATAAGGACTGGTGAATAAGGAGGTCTAGGGGTTATTCTAGGCATTCCAATCTTACCCAAAGACCTTGTACATTTCCTTTAGCTAATCTATAAAGCCCAAGGAATCATTTCTTACTCAAATCTCCTTCTCTTCCAAGCATTTCCTTTCACACTTCCATTTGATCCTACAAGTCTTCTGCAACATACCTCGGTGCAAACGCCAGCAGGTGAGTTGCACTGCCAAAACTTTGGTCACTAGCAATGGTCTTGCTGCTAGGAGATGGTTATTTGGCATCTCGAGGATTGGCTAGACACACCAAGGGGTCGGGTATGGGAGGCTAATCCCAAGGTATCGGCAAGTGACCGTCACACTAGAAGCCCCTCGGTTTACATTTGGTATCAAAGTTGGAGTTCAACACCCATTGTGGACACCAAGGGCGGGTCCATTTGTGTGGGAGGAATGTAGTGCGAGGTGCCCCACGTGGCTTGAATGGGTCTTGGCCTGTGGGACCACAAAAGTAATGAGTTGAGGGTCGGAGACCCTAAGCTACAGGATTTTGGCCCAATGGGTCAAGGATTCCATCCGTTTGCTACAATTCATCTATCGCTACATCCAACATGCGTTCTAAGTGTCAACTTGGACACAAGAGTAAACCTGTGATGAACACATACAAGAATGATTTGGATCAATGCCTCTTATTACAACGATGTGTATGACTCTGGGTCTAGGCTAAATTGATATCCCTTGATGATGGACTAGTCTTGCTAATGCTACTCCTCCTCTTGGTGTACTCGTTGCTACTGCTATTGTTGTTGTTAGGACCATTGCATTTGGTTTGTCTTATATGGTCACTTCTTTTAGTATGGTTGTTTAGCAAGATGTATAGTGGATGTGGCTGTGGATAATATGACTACTATTGATGCAATTGCCATTTCTCCTACTACTCATGCTTGTACTTCTACTACAGCTCATTCCATTGAAGATACCACTACTGTTGTGGCTATCGCCAATACTATTGTGGCTTCGTCCATTGTTACTGCCACTCTTGGTGATGTTGCTTGTGTTGGTGAACCTTTTGCTGCAATTGGTAAGACTGCTACCTTTCATCCTATCTTCCTAGACGTGATTGCAACTGCTATTGTCCATGAGGCGGCTGGAAAGCACTTTCCAGCATGATCAAATACGTACCTACTAGAGTGGGATAGGAAACATGTTCTTGGCCTATGCTCATGCGCTCCTGTGGATGGCCCCTGGGTGTTGGCTTTCATTTGAGGGGGAGCCATGGGTCTATGTAAAACTGAATACGAGGCTTGTTGGATTTGGGTTTTGTGGAGAGGTGGCGAATGAAAAAAAGTGATAGGTCAAGGTTCAAGCAGGTGGGGGTGTTTAGTTGTCACTTCTACCCCAGACTCCCATTGGGTCAGACAAGTCACCTGGAACCATCTCCCAACTCATCATGTGCACATGCTCTAGCAAACCTGGTAGGAAGGTAACTGTTTACCTCGTCACATGAAGTCTACTTGGAAAGGGATATCCCATCAAGAAGTTGACTGAACACCATGGGAACATCAAGAAGATGTGTAAAGTTTTTTTTTTCCTTCCTGATAGGTTGCTGAAGTTGTTTGAGATTAAAAATAAAACAGTCGGTCGTGCCAGTTGGCCAACATTCCATGTAGTTGTTGATGTAATTATCCAAAATTCAATGCACATTGGTCTATGTATATGAAGAGTGAAGTACACATGTACTTCAATTAGGAAATCTTGTACATGAGCGACAAAAGAACAAGCTACACACTGACACATAGAAAAGAGGACCCCCATATTGGTTTTGCAGCTGAAGAGAGCATGTGTGTGTGTGTGTGTGTGTGTGTGTGTGTGTGTGTGTGTGTGTGTGTGTGTGTGTGTGTGTGTGTGTGTGTGTGTGTGTGTGTGTGTGCATGTGTGTGTGTGTGTATGTGTGCATGTGTGTGTGTATGTATGTGTGTGTGTATGTGTGTGTGTATGTATGTGTGTGTGTATGTGTGTGTGTATGTATGTGTGTGTGTATGTGTGTGTGTATGTATGTGTGTGTGTATGTGTGTGTGTATGTGTGTGTGTGTGTGTGTGTGAGAGAGAGAGAGAGAGAGAGAGAGAGAGAGAGAGAGAGAGAGAGAGAGAGAGAGAGAGAGTTCAAACCAGTAAAGAGGTCTGCATTTACCTCGCCTTTGGATTGGGGTGGAATGATGTCCTATCCATGATTTCTACAATACTGTATGCTCTTTAGAGTGGCTCAAGAATATGGCTAACGAGTTTGTCATCCTATAAAGGAAGTAGAAAGATTGTATTACCCGTTAAGCGACTTTCTGGTTTTGTAGGCTCATGTGAAGGTTTGAGAGTTTTGGATGTTCTTTAGATAGTCGACGGTCTTGTGCTCACATGTGGGCATTTGTAAAGTTGCGCATCACATCTAAGCACTTGCTGATGTTAAAACTTCCAGTATTGTACAATTCTATTTGTGTCAAAGTGGTGAGCAGTGGAGGTGATATGGTACATTGATCTTGATAATGATTTCATGGTTTCATGATTCTTGACTCTCAACTTATGATTTCTTTTCACGATTCTTCTAGCAATATGTTACATCCCTGACATACACAAGTCCCCAAAGTCTGCGAGTGGGCTTGTCTGTCGTTACATTTGTGGCCCACCAAACATTGACCTCAGGATGTTTACGCCAATGAGCCAACAAAAGATTTGGCACTTGCTCCAACCTCAAATGATCCATTTCAAAAGGTTCTTACCAGTTTGACCACTTTCTAGAATTGTCAATAAATGTTTGGATCTTGTCCCGCCGGATTCACGACGTTGCACATGTTTTATGAAGATGCTCCTTGATATCTTTGAGAAACACTGAATTCTCCGTGGAGTTGCTCAAAACGACCACTCACGATGCGGCGTCATCCGCGTCACTTGACTGGAGCGCCCAAGATTTTGCATTTGGCTCGTTTTGGTTGACACTTATGTATACACGCACTCCATATACTCAGAAATTGCCATAAAAGCAGACTTACTGTTAACTTATCCAAGTGTCCCAATTCATTGAATTAGCTTCCGCACCTCATCTTTGTAAACCCACCCATGCTCAGCTTGGCACGACATAGAAGGGGAAGGTTAAAAATGGGGTTCTGAAACTTGTGTTGACTTTGATCAAACAAAACATTTTCATGGCTTTCAGAGTCCAGTTGGTGTCATTGGGCTTGAGGGTGTTTCCTGTTGGCCGCACCATCCTTGGAATGCGAATGACTCAATTTCCAACGACTTCAACACCGGCCTAATTCCGCTTTCTCCACTCCTTGGGCCTCCAAATTGTTTCTTGTCCATTTTTTGCACAAAATACATTTTCTACTCACTTAACACAGAAACTGTATACTTTACCCACTTTCTCCAGAGTGTGAGACATCATGGGCACTGCACCCACTATTGGCTAGAAATTTGCGCTACACCGGTCTGATATGAATTGGGTACGCAACGTTTTTCTTTGTGGTCTTATCGTTTTTAGGTGACATTTCATTTCGGTCTTTATTCATTGTCCCTTCATGTGGATAACTTCTAGCATTTCCCTCTTGTGTTGGCAAGTGGTCATGTTTTTGGTGTATAACCCACTGGGGATGTGATTCATGCCCAGTTAATAATGTTCTTTGTTCTATTGTCCGACATGTGACCTCTGGTCTTTTGTGTACATCGCAATCAAGTAATCGTGGCCATCCATGGTCACATGGTGTGCTCATTTGCAACGCGAACGAGCAAACCGATCATTGAATGGGCCCATCGGCCTTGTCCTACCGACCCATATGAGGGCAGTTGTTCTCATTCACTATGTGAACAAGCAAAACAGTCCACAAACATTGAGTTTCCACAGGAAGCCACTTTTAACTCTGCCCCACTCAATTGTGAACACCGTGTGATGGTTTTTCACACCTACAAAAAGTGTGTGGCCGATCTCACGAGGCATCGCACACGCATACGTCGGAAGCCTTGATTCTCTCCTTTGTCTCTTTTTTATTGCACACAGATGGTTGCAAGGGCGATGGCATCACCACACCTGTCGAAAGCCATTGGATTGTCAAATAAAATGTATGTCGACCAAGAAGGTTTAAGTAGAGATATCACTTTGTCTAGTCTTCCTTTTTCACAAAATTTTCAAGGTGATGTTTTGTATAGACACGCTATGTTCTCTTGTACAACATCATAACACTTATGAACAGACAGTTGGCCAAAGCAACAAAGCATCAAAGGCTCAAAAACGTGTTAAGATCATTCATGAAAGAACAAATCCCTTGGTCAACAAAAACAGGACAAGAATGCTACATGTGTTGTAAGATCTACGATGTACTAGAAGATACTTCCCGGGTGTATGTCAGTCGCTACTCTTCATTGGGCGTAGAACCATTGTACGTACAATGGGATACATGACAACTTGCTTCTCTATTGTGCACACTATCCAACAACCGTGCACATAAAAAACGAGTGCATCAAAGATCACACGAGTCATCGCACGTTGATATGGTGGCATCAAGGGTTTTTTTTTGTTTCTCATCCCAATCACTCACAAGCAATGAAGCGCAGCCATGGAAAAGACGACCAGCAATCATATGATCAGCCAATCCAACCGTGTGTGGGGAATTACGTTTGCAAAGAGATTATTTTTCTTTACTATTTCTTCAATCAACTTGTTTTCTACTTAGTTCTTCTACTTTTTAACAAAGTGATACACATGAATTTGTGTGATGGAGGGACAAGAGTTGAAAGAACTCATTCTGTTGTTCAATTGAATAATTGGACGGCTGAGCTGATTCTCCCATAAACATTTCCTTTTGTGTTTACCATTGATCAATTTCAAAAACTTCACTCCAAGTGCAACATAAAAGTCAGTGCTTAGTTTTCCTGTAATTGATTGGAAGGAGTCCTTGGCCAACTAGGCCAAAACCGTGGTGCTTGAGGGTCTCCGACTCTCAAGCCATCTTGTCTCACCGCCCACATCCCCAGGTGACCCCGCGCAGGCCACCTGACTCCTTCGACTGGTTGGCGTGGCACTGCCACGCTACACTCCTCTCCACTAGGAGTGAGCATCACCTCGGCATCCAGGGCTCAAATCCCAACATGGGATCTGAGCACTGGATCTTTAATACCAATGTAACCGATTGGACACAATCCTTGGTTGACAAGGCCAAAACCGCGGTACCTGAGGATCTCCGACCATCAGGCCATCCCGTCTCATAGTCCACAGTCCCAGCTGTCCCCTCTCGAGCCTCGCGGCTCCTTCGACCAATCGGCGTGGCTTTACCACGCTACATTTCCACAGTACTTGTTATGAACAATGATAAGACAAAGCTCCATCATGTACCGTGAAATTCATCAGAAGACAACAATAAACGTGTGAAGTGTTTGCCAGTCACCACATTTCAGTGTGCGTACAACCAATGTGCAAACAACGAGATACGGGACGACTTGCATGAACTTTATGAGTGCAAACTTAATGGTGGTGCTTCACACATACTTAGTACAATGAAGTGATATTTGGTATGCAACTCTTTGGTGTGCACACTGTGTGATGGTTGCTTGCATTTAAAAATAGGAATGGCCGATCGCATAGTTCATTGCACACCGGAACAATGAAAGCAAGGCGGAAAAGGCTATCATTGCTCTTTTTTTATGCCTTGAGGTCACTCTAGCAAAGCAAAATCGTAAAACACAATGAGAGGGAGAGAAAGAGTGGGGGTGGGGGAGGCAGGGATTATGCGAGGAAGACATACAAAGGATGGAAGCCAAGGAAAAACATCAACATAGAATAGATGCAATCATGTCAGTTTTTATCATGTTGGCACATGATTCATCATGAAAAAAAAAGTTAGAATACAAGACCTAATCTTTGCCTCTTTGTTTGGAGAAATGCAAGCATCACTTACTAAGGTCCTGATTTGGTCTTGTCATCATACTTTGGCTAAGTGCCATAGTGGGTATGCGATGCCTAGAAAGTTTCATAGTACTGTTTCTTTTGTGGTGGACATTTAGAGTGTTGCGTTTTACCAATGGCCCTCGCACACGTCTTTTGCATTTTTTGGCGGTCGGAATAGTTTTAATGTGGAAGTGGTCCTCATGTATTTCTGTGGAAAATGGGTAGTATATATGTTAGTTGCAAGAGTAGTAGGTAGAAGGCTCGACCCCCCTTTCAACATTGTTAGACGAATCAAAATGCTAATAGGAGTAAACTCAATCATAACTGAACTTCCTTACATGACTGATTTTACTTGATTATTTCGTTATCTCCATCTTTCACCGACTCAAGAAAGCGAGAGCTACAAGTTATTGGAAAACCCAAGGATAGAATCAGCTCAAATACTCAAAATTACATTCGTTTTTTGAACGATTCCAGAGAACGATCATGCATTCAATGTAAGCAAGAATGTACGAGGCATAACTTAGTGGCCTGTTGCATTGATTGCGAGGGCAGAATCATAGTTACGATAATTTCATTGGTTCAACCCTCGATATTGTTCGTGTTTGACTTCTTTTCAATTAGTTTCCAAATCCATAAAGTTTGAGCGATGTGGGTGAGGCATGACCGACCTCCAAATCGACCCATTGTAGCAGGATCTTCTTCATACTGTTACGTACCAGACGTACACGAGTCCCTAATCTTTCCGGGTGGATGTTTTTGTCATTACACAATAAGCCCACTGCGCATCAAACTCCTAATTTTCACTCCGATGGCCCATGACAGTTTGACCAGCTGCCCTTGCCCTTGCGCGAACCTTCTCGCACTTTCTGACAGCTCCGATCACTTTTGAGAACCATCCAGAAAAGTATCATGACCATTCGGTCGACTTGTTGATGCGTTGAGACATATCAAAATTTGTAAAGATGCATCTTGCATCTTAGCTGTCGATCCTTGAAGCCCCCCAATTCCTCGGCCGGGCTTCTCAAATCCAACCACTCACGACACGACTCCACACGCGTTGCTCGACGATCGGCCCAGCAACCCCGCCTATGTCTCGTTTAAAACTCGACACTTGTACGTACATGTTTGATCATTTTGACACTTGTCATTGAAGTACACTAACTGCTAACTACAAATTGCTCAAGTGTTCCAATTCATCAGTCGTGTTCTGTCTCACAAGTTCTACCTGTTCACCATCTGTGTTTGGCATAGTACTTGGTATCAACGGGCATCGGTGCTAGAGATGCATTTGACTACTTTGCCAATCCGGGGGACTACCTTGCTCAAGCCGTTAGTGAACCTCGCACATGAAGGGTTTGCATACCTTGCGACTATGATGTGAGGAGAGCAAGCGAAACCGACGAGCAGCAGCATGTCTTCGGCGATAACTTCGACGATGGAGGAGCAGGTTGTGTCTATGCACGGGAACCCTCAAGCGACTGTGAAAGATGGCGAGGCTGGCTGTGCGGCAGCTGGATCAACCCCTATGACTTCGACGGCCTATCCGGTCGCGGATCCAACGGCAGTAAACCAGCTACCCCTACCGGCAGCCTTGGTGATGACAGTAGGAATGACAGGTGGCACAGGATGACATCGCGGATCAACGAAGAAGTGGCAAATCGTATCAATGCATTTGAGGGGATCAACGGTTATCTGCTCCATAAACTGAATTTTGTGGTGGAGGCTCTTTGCAACGCAATTGTAGGGGAGACGGTGCTCAACGAGAGAAATACCCAACTCTTGAGCAAACCAAAGATTTACCCTGTCCCTCCCGGACCATTTGATCCTCTAAATTCCAAGGGACCAACAGTTCGGATGTGATTGACGAGTCTGGAGGTGTTCTTCACCGCTGCTAGGGTAAATGACATTTGAAAGAAGATTAACCTCTTGGCCGCACTTCTACGTGGCACGACACTAAGTAGGTGGTCTGATCTAAAGGCCATCAGACGGCAGCCGGAGACAGGCGGGACATCATCGACGGCCAACGACGCCCGTCTCATATCACCGAACGCAGACGTTCTACCCTTGGAGTATATCAACCTGCAATGGCAAGACGTGCTGATGCCACCAACCGAACGGAATGAGTTTTTATGCGCAATGCTCGCACGATTTGGAAAGCTAAATGAGAAGTCCGATGCTCGGTACAAAACTCAGCGTCTCTGTCAGCAGTCCAGGGTGGCAGAGTACACGTACAGATTCCACGAGATCATCAGTGGTGTAGACATTGCCCCGGACGAGCTCTGTTTTCACTACAACAACGGCCTCAAACAAGACATCCGGCCAGAGGTAGCCATTTTTAGCATCCAAAACAACTTACCGTGAATGAGCGCAACAACAAAAAGGATTGGTTGTCCCAAATACAATGCTTGGATCCAGGAATCCTATGGCTGGCAACCTTCCAACCGCGGTTTTTGTGGGATCGAAAAAAGCCAGTAGGACTCCTCAACTCCGATGGAAATCAATGGCGATCGCATTTGCTGAAGCAAGCAGTTGGCCAGAAACCGAGGGTTGCCAAGAAATGAGTTGGGAAACGGCAAAGGGCATGAGTGGAAGGCGCGCCTTCTGTCCGTAAAGGGCGATTTGCGCCAAACAATAGCCCACCTGAATGACGTGCAATGCCGCAGAGGGTTTCTATGATTGTAAAGTTTGACAAGGGATACGAAGACGACGAACCGGCAACACTACTAAAAGTGCAACCCGGAGGTTGCAAAAGTCATAGAACGCTACCGGCACTATTACATGGGGGAGCTTCTCACAGTTTTGTAAGAAAGGATATTGTTCACAAGCTAGGTTTGTAGACCAAACCAGGGGTGTTTGATGGAAAAACAGTTGACGGAGGATTGCAAATATGGAGACCCCAAGAACCGCTACGACTACAAGTGGGAGATATACGAGATATAATGGTTTGGAGGTCCTGTCCAATGAGTGACCACAAATGATTCTCGTACGGGATTTCCTGCACCGGTAGAATTCGAAAGTCGACTGGGATAGTGGCGACGTCTATGTGGACGGTGCCAATCGAAACTTTTCGCGCGTGGGGTGGAAGATTGCAGAGGAAGGAGTAGAGGTGGAAGTACCACAGGAAGTCGTGGTAGCCAAAAAGCGACAACCTATGCAGCTGATACTCTTGAACACCACCAAATACTACATACATCAAGGAATCTCGTGCGTGGCTTGTACATTTTAAGCCAATGGAAGGGGAGGAATTGGTAGTAGCTGAATCGTTGGCCTCATTAGCCTTATGGACATCAACAAAGTTTGCGATGGTAGCTGAAGATTTTGCACCACTCACCCAAGAGTTCGCAAACATTTTCTCCAAAAAACTCTAAAAGATGCTACCACCTCAACGCGACATCGACCATCGCATCAAACTGAAACTGGGCAACTGACCCACAGTTGAAGGGGCCTATCGGATGAGAATGACAGGCTGACCGAGCGGAAAATGCAGCTCAACAAGATGCTCGGTCAAGCGTTCATCCGCCCATCAACGTCACCATACGCTGCACCAATGTTATTCTTGAAAGATGAAACCGGTGGAATTCAAATGTGTGTGGACTACCAGGCGTTTTACGACACTAGGATCAAGAACCGCTGCCCTCTTCTCCGAGATGAAAAACGTTTTGACCAACTTGAAGGGGCTCGGATTTTCACCAAAATCAGCCGACATAATGCCTGTCACCAGGTCCGAATGGCAGATGCTGACATAAGAAAAACAGTGTTCTGAACTCGCTACGGGCATTTTGAGTTCATAGTAATGATGTTCGGACTCACGAATGCCCCAGGAGTGTTCATGGTGGCAATTAACAACATTTTCGTCCCATACCTCGAAGATTCTGTCGTGGTGTACCCCGACGACATCTTGGTGTACAATTGCACTCCGAAGGAGCACAATGGACATCTTTGAAAAGTTCTCCAAGTTTTACAAGGAGAGAATTCGTTCGGAAAACTCTTGAAGTGAAGTATTGGTCATCGTTCGATCGAGTCCTTCGATGGTCACGTCATCAACAGTGGATGGATCCCCATGGATCAGAAAAATGTGACAGCAGTGGCTGATTGGCCAACACCAACGAACATCTGAGACGTTCAAGTTTTTCTTGGCTTCTGCAACTACTACGGGCGCTTCATACAGGATCACGCCCGACGTCCAGTGCCTCTCACCTGCCACTCTTGAAAAGGAAATGAGTGGCGACGGGGAGTCAGTGAACAAAAGGCATTCATCGCTTTGCAAAACGCTCGGACCTTGGCGCAAGACCTACAATTAGCCGATCCACAGTCGATTACGTCATAGCCACAGACACCTCAGATCAAGCCATCAGTGCGTTCCTCTTACAACACCATGGCAGCGGAGAGCAACCGGTCGCATAGATGTTAGGAGGACCGCGCGGAACGGAGCTCAACTATGTCATACACGGGAAAAGGATGCTGGTGATTGTACATGCATGAAAGACATAAGGGTCCTATCTTGAATCATGCCAATGCATCGTACACACTGACCATCATGAGATGAGGTATATGAAGACACAGCCGAAACTAAATGGATGGGTGGAGTTTCTCAAATCCAGGTTCGTATCCAATATTGAGTACCGGCCAAGCAAAACCAACCTAGCAGACGTGCTCAACCACTAACCATATCCGATGGTTGAGGCAACAACACTGCAGCTGCAACGAGATCCGTATCTCGTTTTGACTACTTAAATCACCCTCGCGAATCTACGAAAAAAGAATCATGACCTTTCGGTCTACTTCTTGACGCACCGAGATGAGTCAAGATTTATACAGATGCATCTTGCATCTTCACTATTGATTCTCCAAGACCCCGGATTTCACGGCGGACCTTCTCGAGTGCGGCCACTTAGGACACAACTCCACACGCGTCGCTCAAAAATTGATCCAGCGACCTCGACTATACCTCATTTGGGACTCAACACTTGTATATACATGTTTGATCATTTCAACACTTGTCATCGAAGTACACTTACCGCTCATTACAAGTTGCTCAAGTGTCGCAAATTCTAAATCCTGTTCTTCCCTGCAACTTCTCCCTGTTCACCATCTACACTCCGGTTGGGATAACAGTATTCAGGAGAGAATTTTCTGAAAATGTTACATGGGGGCGCCTTTGAGATAATTTGCAGAAGGGGGGCAGTCTGAAGAAAGGTCTGCGAGAGAGGGGGCAATCTAGAAGTCCGCCCGGCGAGGCAGGGTCCCAAAGGTGGGCGTCAGCCGGAGGGCGGTGGAGGGCGTCTAGCTGAGGGAGGGGGTGCTAACATTGGCTTGGTTGGGTCGCCATTGCTGCCCAGGTTTGGTGCCACTATTGGCTAGGCTTGGTGCTGTTTCCGGCAAGCCTTTGTGCCACTGCTGGCGAGGCTTGTGCTTTTGCTGGCTAGGCTTGGTTCAGTGAGGTGCTTTCTGCTGTGCCAATTGTAAAGACTGTGCCAACTGTGCCTACTGTGCCTACTTTGCCAACTGTGCCAACTGTGGCGACTGTGCCTACTTGGCCAACTGTGCCAACTGTGCCATCTTTGCCTACTTTGCCAACTGTTTAACTGTTCCCACTTTGCCAACTGTGCTGACTGTGCCAACTGTGCTGACGGTGCCAACCGTGCTGACTGTGCTAACTGTGGCAACTGTGCCAACTGTGCTGACTGTGCTAACTGTGCTGACTGTGCCAACTGTGGCAACTGTGCCTTTTTTGCCAACTGTGCCTGCTTTGCCCACTGTGCCAACTGTGCTTACTGTGGCAACCCTTCTCAGTGCTGAGTTTGTCCAAGGCGTAGCGTAGGCGGTGTGTGTGGGTCGCAAATCCAGGAGCAGTTGCGATGGCAGGCGCAGGAACGGTTCCAGCAGCAGCAGCAGCAGCAGCAGCAGCAGCAGCAGCAGCAGCAGCATCATCAGCAGCAGCAACAGCAGGAACAGAGATGTCGGGAACACCAGCCACACCCACCCCAACCGCAGCACAGCAACCAGCAGGGCGCGCTGGACGCGATGTGCCTGCCGAATGTGCCACCGCGCCGTTCCACGTCGGCCAGCGTGTCACGTCTGTGGACCACGCAGCCTCTGCCGCCGCTCATTCTCACGGCACCGTGCGCTTCGTGGGCCCGCTCCCGGGGCACAAGGGTGAGTGGGTGGGCGTGGAGTGGGACGACGTCAGCAGGGGCAGGCACAGCGGTGAGCTGGGAGGAGTGAGCTATTTCAGCTGTGGGGTCGCAGGCGCAGGCTCGTTCGTGAGGCCACACAAGATCTCCGCCGGCGTGTCGCTGCCGGAAGCGCTGCGGCAGCGCTATGGGGAGGGCGCGACGGCGCTAGCAGCAGACAACACCAGTGAGTGCCAACCCCTCCCCCACAATTTCTTGCTCTTGCGTGGACTTTTGTTGCCTCATTACTTGGCCTTGGTGGTTCCTTCTCTCTTTATTGACCTTTTGGTTTTCCCTCAAAGAGGAGAGGGGAA